>PVLA01008640.1:0-85890 GCA_004027455.1 Hydrochoerus hydrochaeris
TGAATCTTTGTTGGATCTTTGAGCAGAACTGTTTGTAGTCTGACTGTTTGAATATTTACTATGTACCCTTTAACTTTGTAACTTGAACAACTACATCCAGGATGACAGTACATAATTTATAAATTACTGATTTCTTAGTGGGGCTTTTTCTCATTCTCCTTTTTCTTTCTTTCTTTTAGAATTCTGTATTGTTGTTACCATTTTTTCTGTTTTTTTCCTTCTCTTCAAATAAAATTTTTAAAATATATAATTGCTATTGTAAAAAAAGAGGAAATAGGAAGTGCTATAAAAGATATAGCTGCATGTATGTTTAGGTGTGTGGGATTGATGACCATATTTCTAGGTTCTTGTTGGATTGTTGAACAGATCTGTTTGCACTCTCACTGCTTTAGAGTCCACTTTGTGTGCTTTAATTCTGTAACTTTAATAACTATTTCTAAAAGAACAACATGTAATGTATCAACTAGTGATTTCTTACTGTTTATCTTCTTTTCTTGAAATTCTGTAATATTTCTACCTTTTTCATTTTTTTCTCTTTAAATAAAAAAATGTATAATTGCTATTATAAAAAAGAGAAAATAGGAAGTGCTATAAAAGACATAACTGTATGCATATTTATGTGTGCAGGATTGTTACCCATATTTCTTAGTTCTTGTTTGATTGTTGAACAGATCTATTTGCAGTCTCACCACTTGAGTGTCCATTTTGTGTGCTTTAATTTTGTAACTTGAACAACTATTTCTAAAGGAGCAATATGTAATTTATCAGCTAGTGATTTTTTACTGTTTGTTTTTTTGAAATTCTGTAATATTTCTCTCCTTTTTGTGTTTTATCCCTTTAAATAAAAAATTAAAAGAAGTACAATTTAGGTTGTTCTGCCCTGTCAATGTTCTATGAACAGAATGAGATTATCCTTGTCTTCATTAGTTTTCTCATTGCTGAGACAAAATATCCCACAACCAAAAATAAAGGGATTAGGGTTTATTTGGCTTACAGTTTATAGAGGTTTTAGTCCATAACTGACAGGCTTCAGGGCAGGGTGGCTTGGTAGATGAGCAACACAGAGAGGAACAGTTCATGGCAGGCAGAAGACAGCAAAATCAACAACCAAACCTTAACTGTGTCTTTCTGCCCCTTTTAAACTATTTCTAGACTGTTGAAATTATGAATTGATCACATATTCTAATCCTAGCATAACACACTCTAGATTCAGCTACCTCTAAAAGTGCCCCCCTCATGACTGCATGAAGCTTTGAGGGGACATCTAAAGATAAGCAGTAACAGTTTGTGACTATGACCTCATGAGCATGGATAAATTCTGGAAATATAGAAAAACTCAATTGTTCATTTTCTAATAATCTACACTGTGAGTATACTGACTATATCTTAATAATATATGCTTATTTAACTGGAAAAAGAAAAACAATAATTCTAAATAAATTTTCATAAATGAATAAATACATCCAAAGCAAATACCTTTTGAAACAGTACATCAAAGACAAAGTCAGGGCAACCCTCTTGGGGCCCCTTCTGTCTCTCTCAGATAGAAGCTTTCTTTCTCTCATAAAATACATTCTGTTTTTAATCTCCATTGTTCCTAAGATTCATTCTTTGATTTTAGAGAACATGAGCTCGTACTGGACTCCTATCATTTGGAGGTCTTCCACCAAGATCACTGGATGGAGACTTAAAGCTGTGCTCATACCCAAGATAAAAATGCCTGGTGTCTTTTGAGAAACGCAAATAAAACAGCATTGAGATTCCATTTCACTCCTAGAAAGAATAGCTGCCATCAAGAAATCAACTGATAACAAATGTTAACAAGGCTGTGGGGGAAAAGGAACACTGCTCCACTGTTGGTGGGAGTGTAGACTGATGCAGCCACCATGGAAATCAGTATGAAGAATTTTCAGAAGACTAGGATTAGAAATTCCATTCAATCCAGCTATTCCCCTCCTGGGCACTTTCCCAGAAAAACTGAAAAGGTCATGTCACAGTGATATATGTGCACCCATGTTCATAGCAGCACAATTTGTGATAGCTAAATCTTGGAAACAACCAAAATGCTCATAACTGCAGAGTGGTTGAAAAAGATGTGGTATTTTTATACAATGGACTATTACTTAGCTATAAAAAAAGGGTGATCATGAGACCTTCATAGGTAAATGGAGACAACTTGAGACTATCCTCATAAATTAAATAAATAAGCATCATATTTATAAATATCACATTGCTTCTCTAGTGTAAAAAGTAGTAAGAACTGTAGGAGTACTAAAACCCAAAATGTGTAATTGCTATTGTAAAAAAGAGGAAAAGAAAGTGCTCTAAAGGATATTATTGCATGTACACTTAAGTGTGTAGGATTGATAACCATTTACTAAGTTTTTGTTGGATCATTGAACAGAACTGTTTGCAGTCTCAGTGTTTGAATCTCCGCTTTGTATGCTTTAATTTTGTTGAACAACTATTGCTAAGAGGACAATATGTAATTATCAACTAGTGATTTCTTACTGTTTATTTTTTTTTAGATTCTGTATTATTTCTATCCTTTTTCTGTTTTGCTTTTTTTCTCTTTAAATAAAATTTTTAAAAAAAAGACAAAGTCATTGGAGTGGAGACACATATTGTTCTCTGTATAAAATAATGCAAAAAAATTTTAAAAGAAACATCTATAATGCCTGAATTTTATTTGATAATTTCCAGGATAAGCCTCTGATGCTTTTTGCTCTACAGAAAAGTATCTGATTTACTTATTCAGATTTGAGGATATTTTGTGTAAAAAAATGGAAATCATCAATTAACTATTAGTCTGAAAATAGGAGGGAGTGGTATTATTATCACCACTAGTAGGAGCTAAATCACTATGCTCTTTCTAAAGAGTTCTCATTACTTTATCCACTTTTTCTGACAAGTTATAAATTCACTTTCAAAGAATAAACCTTTTTCGGTAGATCTAGTAAGATCTAGCCACTATTGCCACAATTATTTGAAACATTTTTTTAATGATCCTTTTGGCTTTTCCTTGCCTACAAACAGTATGAAACTTCTAACAATTCAGGTTAAAATTAGCACCTGTAGCAATGGTCATCTCTAAAAGAGATTTATTTGCCAATTTATACTATGAAATGTTTGCCACTCATGCAGCTACTCATTAAAATCTGCCAGAAGTTGTAGTAATTTTAGTGAGTGAGTCAATCTATAGAGACTGTTGAAAGTGTTGTTTGTTAACAAGAAAACAATTATTCACATTGAAATAGTTTTTTTTTAATTATTTGAAGATTTAAAATATATAATACTCCAACAGAAGACTTCAATATCCTCATTTGATGGTTGAAGAACATGAAGTTCTTTCTAAACAGGAATAGTGAGTTGTCTAAGATCACAAAGCTAGTCAGTCCACAGTGTGATGAACACTGACATTGAGTTTTTAAACTATACTGAAAAATCCTTAAGTGATACTTGATATATTATACACATTATGCAACTTTCTCAGCAAAAGCAACTTCCTCAGCAAAATCTGAGACAGTACACTGATGCATGTGCAATAATATAAATGAATATTTGTAACAAGTAGGATAAAGATACAAGTAGTTTCAAGTTTTGTGTCAGTTCCTCTATCCAAGAAGATTTTAGTGTGAAACATACTTAAAAATTGGTTTTCAACAATTTTGGATTTAGGAATTGCAAGTGGCTACTTTAAAACTACTGAAAGAAAGTCAATGGGCACATTAAAATATATTACAAAGTATGGGAGGTAGGCCTGCATGTGCTGCAAGGGGAGTTCCAGCTTCCCTGCGCTGGCTGGGGAGAATTTGGGACATCACTCCCAGGGCTTGGGTGCCCGCCCAGCCCCCTAGAACACTGGACTAACCTGCAGAGGTTTCTTGGGATTGAGTGGACCACACCCAGTGACATTTATTCAACAAGGAGACCAGGCCTGAGCACAGAGAGAGGGTAGGGGACCAGGCTTGTGCTGTTGAGAGACTGGAGTTAGGCCCAAGGGAGAGAGGAGCCAGGCCCACACTGCGAGGGGAGTTCCAGCTTCCCAGTGCTAGTACAGGGAGAATTTGATCGCTTGAGTCCCAGGAGGAGCCCAGGGCACAGGAGGTGATTTCCAACATGCCCAGGGAAAGTTTTGGAACATCACTCAAAACAACAAAATATAGGAAAATGATAAAATGAAAGACCAAAATGCAATCTCAAACATCCAGCCCATCCCAAGAAAGCCTGGGAGTCACGTACATAGAAGAAAATACTAGTCATACACCTTAAATATCTGAAATGATATCAACTGAAATAAAGAAGCAAGTATGAGAAGCTATGAAGGAACTCAAATCAGAAATAATCTCCCAGGTAAAAGAAGAAATGATAAAAGTAGTGAAAGAAATACTGAACATATCTAAAGAAGACACAGCTAAAAAATTAGAGGAACAAAGCAAAAAGATAGATCCCTGAATAAACAGTATAAGAAACAAACAGAATACATGAAGCAGATTCAGAGAGATATATAGGAAATCAAAAATTCTATTGAAAGTTGCCAAAACTGCCTCAACAAAAATGAAGATAGAATTTTAGACTTGGAAGATAAGATTGCAGCTAGTGAAAAGAAAAGGAAGGATCTTTTAAAAATAACAAGGAATCAGGAAATAACAATTCAACAGTTGCAAGATGATGCAAAGAAAGACAACCTAAGATTAATAGGGATAAATGAAAAAGAAAGGGACAACACAAATAATGTTGAGGTTATTTACAGAAGTAATAGCTGAAAATTTCCCAAACATGAGAATGGAAACTGACATTCAGATTAGTGAAGCATATAGAACTCCAAACAGCTATAACCAGAATAAAACTACACCCAGACATATAATAATCACCATCCCAGAAATCCAACATAAGAACAGAATATTAAAGGCTGTAAGAAAGAAAAGACAAATCACCTACAAATGAAAACCTACCAGAGTCACAGCACACTTCTCAACTCAAACAATGAAGTCAAGAAAAGCATGGGGTGAAGTATTTCAGATCCTAAAAGAAAACGACTTCCAACACAGACTGATGTACCATGCAAAACTGTCCTTCAAAATAGATGGAGAAATAAGATTCTTCTGTGACAAAGAATAGCTGAAGAACTTCATGGTCACCATACCAACCCTACAAAGTATACTGAAAGACATTCTAGATACACATAGGAAAAAAGGACTAAGCAACACAGACAACTAAACAGAATAGAAACGTAAAAATACAACAGCAGGAAGATAACATGTCAAAAATAAAATGATATATAACAGTTATAACCATTAATGTAAATGGCTTCAATTCACCAATTAAAAGAAACAGACTGGCAGAATGGATTAAGAAACAATGTCCAACCATATGCTGTCTACAAAAAACCCATCTAACCCAAAAGGAAATTCATAGACTGAAAGTCCAAGGATGGAAAACAATACTTCATGTAACAGGAACTCAAAAAAAAGCAGGGGAAGCTATTTTATTTGGAGACAATGTGAACTTCAAGAATGACCCAAAGAGATAAAGAAGGCCACTACATATGAGTTATGGGAAAACTTCAAGAGGAAGAGATGACAATCTTAAATATATATGCACTAAATTCCAGAGCACCCAGCTATACAAAGCAAGTGTTAACACAAATGAAAAATCAAATAAGCAATGACACAATTATAACAGACCTTAACACGCCATTGACACAAAGGGACAGATCAACTAGACAGAAAATCAGCAAAGAAATAATATAACTGAATCACACCTGTGAACAAATGGACTTGATAGACATATACAGGGTGTTCCATACAACAACATCAGAATATACATGCTTCTCAGCAGTACATGGGACATTTTCAAAAATGGACCATATAGTAGCCCACAGAACATATTTAAGTAAATGCAAAAGAACTGAAATTATCCCATGCATGTTATCAGATCATAGCTCCATGAAACTAGAAATTAACAATAAAAGAAACTGCAAAAACCCCACAAACATACAGAAATGGAATAATACACTCTTGAGCAATCAATGGGTCACAGAAGAAATTAAAAAGGAAATTAAACAATATCTACAAGCAAACAAAAATGCAAATACAACTTACTGAAATTTGTGGGATGCAATGAAAGCAGTCCTTAGAGGAAAATTTATTGCACTGAGCCCCCGCATAAGGAAAACAGAACAAACAGAAATAAACAACCTGATGCTACACCTCAAACATCTAGAAAAAGAAGACAAAGCCAAGCCCAAATCCAAAAGGAGGAAGGAAATTATAAGGACAGAGCAGAAAATATTGCCATAGAGACTAAAAAAACAGTACAAAGAATCAATGAATCAAAGAGTTGGTTCTTTGAAAGAATAAATAAAATTGATAAGCCCCTAGCCAACTTAATTTAAAAAAGGAAAGAAAAGACTCAAATTCATGCATTAAGGAATGAAAAAGGTGAAATCACTACCAACTCTGTGGAAATACAGATCTTCAACACCTATTTTGAAAACCTCTACTCTCACACGTTGAACAACACAGAAGAAATGGACAGATTCCTAGAAACATATGAACCACCAAAGCTGGCTCAAGAAGATGTAAAACTGCTGAATATCCCAATTTCTACTGATGAAATGAAAATGTAATAAAGTCCTTACCAAGAAAGAAGAGCTCAGGCCCTGACAGATTCACTGCAGAATTCTACATGAAATACAAAGAAGACTTAATGCTAACACTCCTCAAACTGTTCAATGAAATCAAAAGGGAAGCAATTCTCCCTAAGTCATTCTTAGAAGCAAATATTACTCTAGTACCAAAACCTGAGAAAGACACAACCAAAAAAGAGAACCACAGGCCAATCTGCCTAATGAACATAGATGCAAATATTCTCAATAAAATATTGGCAAACAGGATGCAGCAAATCATCAAGAAGATTATACACCATGACCAAGCGGGATTCTTCCCAGGCATGCAGGGATGGTTTAATATTTGTAAATCAATAGATGTAATCCACCATATCAATAGAGCCAAAAGTAAGAATCACATGATTATTTCTATAGATACAGAAAAAGCTTTTGATAGGATCCAACACCCATTCATAATAAGAACCTTACAGAGAATTGGAATAGATGGTCTTTACCTCAATATGATAAAGGCCATTTATGACAAACCAATAGCCAGTGTCATATTAAATGGCCAAAAACTGAAAGATTTTGAAATCAGGCTCAAGACAAGGATGTCCCTTATCACTGCTCCTCTTCAACATAGTACTGGAAATACTAGCCAGAGCAATTAGATAAGAGAGAGAAATAAAAGGAGTAAAGATAGGAAAAAGGAAGTTAAATTATCATTATTTGCAGATGACATGATACTCTACAAAGAAGACCCCCAAAACTCCATTGAAAGACTCCTAGATATAATAAACAAATTCAGCAATGTAGCTGTATACAAAGTCAATACTCAAAAATCAATAGCATTCTTATACACTATAAACAAAATCACTGAGAGAAATAAGAGAAGCCACACCCTTCACACTAGCATACAAAAAAATGAAATACTTAGAGATTAATTTAACGAAAGACATATAAGAGTTGTAGAGAGAAAATTATAATATACTGAAAAAAGAAATCGAAGAGGACCTAAGAAAATGGAAAGACATCCTTTGTTCATGGATAGGAAGACTAAATATTGTGAAAATGGCCATTCTCCCAAAATTGTTACATATATTCAATGCAACCCCAATGAAAATACCACTAATATACCTTATAGATCTAGAGAAATAACTCTCTAGATCATCTGAAAGCAGAAGAGACCTAGAATAGCAAAGACAATTCTAAGCAACAAAGCCAAGGCAGGAGGCATCACAATCCCTGACTTAAAGTCATACTACAAAGCTACTGTAATAAAATCAACATGGTACTGGAATAAAAACAGACCTAAAGATCAACGGAATACACTAGAAGATACAACTACAAACACACTCAACCACCTTATCTTTAATACAGGGGCCAAACATGTTCACTGGAAGAACCATAGTCTCTTTAATAAATGGTGCTGGAAAAACTGGCTATCCATGTGCCGAAAACTAAAGCTAGACCCATGCCTATCACCATGTACTAAACTAAAATCTAAATGGATCAAAGATCTAAATAGTAAAGCAGAAACACTAAATCTGTCAGAAGACAAAGTAGGTGAAAGTCTTGAGGACATAGCAGTAGGTAGAGAATTCATGAACAAGAACCAAACTGCATGGGAAATACTTCCCATAATCAATAACTGGGATCACATCTTATTAAAGAGTTTCTGCATGTCCAAAGAAATCTCCAGTAGAGTGAAAAGAAAACCCACAAACTGGGAAAAATCTTAGCAAACTCTCCCTCAGACAAAGGACTTCTGTCTAGAACTTATAAAGAATTTTAAAAGATCAGACTCCCAAAATTCAAAGACCCAGTCCAAAAATGGGCATCTGAGATGAACACACAGTTCTCAGATAAAGAAAGGCAAATAAATACATGAAAAAATGTTCATCATCATTGGTCATTGGAGAAATGAAAATTAATACCACACTGAGATTCCATCTCACTCCAGAAAGAATGGTCAAGATCAAGAAAACTACCAACAACAAATGCTGGAGAGGCTGTGGGGAAAAAGGAACTCTTCCGCACTGTTGGTGGGAGTGTAGACTGGTGCAGTCACTGTGGTGGTCAGTCTGGAGATTCCTCAAAAAGCTGGGATTGGAAGTTCCATTTCACCCAGCTATTCCCCTGCTAGGCATATTCCCAGAAGAACTGAAACATCTTACCACAGTGATTTTTGTGCACCCCTTATAGCAGTACAATTTGTAATAGTCAGGTTTTGGAAACAATGTAAGTACCCATCAACTGAGGAATGGATAAAGAAATTATGGTACTTTTATACAATGGAGTGCTACTCAGCCATAAAGAATGATCACATTGAGATATTTATAAATAAATGGATGCAACTTGAAACTATACTCATAAGCGAAATAAATCAAACTCACATGTATAAATACCATATAGTCTCCCTAGGGTAAGAAATGGCAAAAGTTCATAAGATTCTATGGTAATCATGGTTCCCCATTATATTGCTTTGAAGTTTTATAATGTTTTCATTCATTGGTTGGAATGGTTTTATTCTGTTTTGTTTGATCTTATTATGTGTGATGGTATGAACAGCTACTTTGAAGAAAACAAGATATTATGGCATCCATTGCTGATTTAATATCATCTTGTTTTGAAGTCTTACTATGCATTTGTTCTTCTATTACCATTGGTTCTATCATGTTGTGTCTTACTGGATTTTAATATGTGTAATAACATAAAATTTTTTTAATGGAAAATGAGATATTATAGTAGCCATTGTTCATTTTCCTTTATTTGGTTCAGAATGCCTTGTAATACTTTCATTCTCTTGAATGGTTTTATTCTGTTTTGTTATGTTTGACATTATTGTATGTGAAGCTATGCTTAACTATTTCAAAGAAAGAGACATTATGGTAGCTACTGTTGATATCTAATTGTCTTGTTGTGAAGTGCTGTGTTGCTTGCATTGTTGTGTTCTGATCTGCTTTATGCTGTCCTCTTTTGTTTTATTCTCTTTAAAATAAAATGATATTACAAAGTAGTGAATGCTTTTGCTGGACTAGAAAGACAGGTCTTTGTAACACAAAAGATAATTCTGAAATAGAGCCAAGCATGTGTATAAATTTAGTATCTAACAAAAACTAGTTGTAAAATCATCATTGGAGTATGACAGTTGTTTCAATAACTGATATTGCGTAAATTAATAGGAAAAGAATAGTTGAAAAGACTAATATTTTTTCTATTGTTCACTGTAAACAGAGATAGATTCCAAAGAGATCATACATAAAATATCAAAATGATGAAGCTAAATACTAAAACATAGGAGAATTACTCTCTAAATTCTCCTATGAGAGAAAGAGAAAAATTTCTCTTATTCACAATCAATAAGCAAAAATCAAAACCATAAATGAATATATTAATAATATTAAGCAGCAAAAGTAAAGGGAAAAAACTAAGGTTAGAAAAAATATCTGTATCTCAAAAATACATCAAAGTTAATATACCTAATACAGAAGTAGTTTCTAAAAATATTAACAAATGAGTATATAAAAATTGGGTACAGAAATAGTTCTTGGGAAATGCCTCTGAATCACATGAAACATGATCAACGTCACCATAATAAAAAGGTACTCTGAAATATCAGTGATATTTTTATCTATTCAACAGATAAATCATCTAGTCTGACAGCATGTTCTATTGAAAAGGTTTTGAAGAAACACAATCTCTCTTTCTTTGATGGTTGAAAAGCAAAATGTTGCACACCCAAAAAGGAAATTTGAACAACTGCAAAATTGCATACATATAATCTTTAGTAATTTTACATTTAGAAGTCAATATCAAAGATAATTTTGGGAAAATACAGAAAGTTATAGGTATATACCCATTCAATGTATGCCACTAGAGACTTTTACATGTGTAGAACTTCTAAACAGTTTACGAGAATTGATTATAGTTATTGTAAAAAAAGGGAGAGGAAAGGAAAGTATTCTAAAGGATATAACTGCATGTATGTTTGAGTGTGTAGGATTGATGACCATAATACTAACTTTTTTGTTGGATAGATGAACAGAGCTGATTGCAGTCGCACTGTTTAAATGTCTACTTTGTATGCTTTACTTTTGTAACTTGAACAACTACTTCTAGGAGGAAAATATGTAATTGTCAACTAGTGATTTCTTACCAGTTTTTGCTTTTGTTTTTATTTTTTTTTTCAAATTTTGAATTATTTCTATCCTTTTCCTGTTTCATTTTTTTCTCTAAATTAAAAAAAAATTAAAAAAACAATGACAAGCAAACAAAATCTCTAAATTTATCATTCTCTTCAAATCTTATTTCTTAGTCTAAGAAACTGAGGATTCTTAGAAATTTGAAATATTACAGGTGGATAGAATCATTTAGTTCTTTAGGGACAGCAAGGGTTCATTAACAAATTTTACTGCTGTCATGATCTGAAGACTCCAAAAGCATTTAACAAGGTTCCTAATAGGCGAATTTAGGACAATCAGTTGAATAACATAATAACTAAAAGGTATTACACATATCAAATATGTTTAGATCCATTGGTTTTCTGATAATATAATGCAAAACTATGATAAAAAAGAAATATAAGGAGAAAGCAAATTAGATTACAAATTTAGACTACAAATCCAGGATTACCTGAATTTCTTTAAGAAATAGGTTGCAATAGAAAAGCATATGAGATAAGAAAACTTATAAACTGAAAATGACAAGAAATTTCACACAATGGATGGATCTCAATTGATCCTGATTCAACAAACTGTAGAAAATATAGTTTGTAGCCAGGTGTGGTGGCACATGCCTGTAAATCCTGCTCTCAGAAGGTTGAGGCTGGAGGATCACTGTGAATTCGAGGCCAACTTGGGCTACATAGTGAGCTCAGGGCCAGCCTGAACTACATAGCAGGATCCTGTCTCAAGAAAAAAAAAATGTAATTTGTGAGATAATTGGAAATTTGAGCATCAGGTGGATATTTGGCTATATTAAATAATTGTTTTAAAGTGTAAAAATGGCATAAAGTTATGTTCCACAAACTAGTCCTTAAGTAATAGAGGTATAACATAAAATATATAATGTCTGACATTTACCTTAATTAATGTATAAGGCAAGGGAGTTGTTGGGAATACATGTAGACAAGCACATGAGTTGGTAAGTTGTGAAGCAGGATATTGGTAGGTTCTGAAGAAGGCTCTTAGGTAAAATTAGGTTCTAATTTTTCTATATTTATTCGTTTGAAATTTTATATATTAGCTAAATCAAAATATTTGGGTAGTCTGCCATAGAAAAACTACATTTCCCCTTTGAGACTGCAAATTTTAGAAAATGTCTCAAGTTACTCTCACCATTCTTCATGAATGATTTTACCACTTAATGTAATATAAACACAACTCAACTTCCTGCCAAGATACATAGAAGTTTACTGGATTTAAAAAATCCAGTAAATTGATTGTGCATTCACAATTTCCAAGCAAAGATCTCCTAACTATGTTCATTTTCCTTCATTTTCAACTCTTCACGGATAGCTCAACTTTTTTTTTAAAGCTTGTTCTTATCTCTCTGGTGTACAAAAATGAAAAAGCCCCCTTGCCTACTCCATTTTCCTATTCAGCTATCTCTGTATTTCTCATCTCCTTCACAATGAAACTTCTCCAAAAATAATCAACTGTGGTGGAGATTTCTTGTTATTACCTGACATCCATGATTCTTATCCTCTTCAATATAGATTTACACAAAACATACATTCTTGTTGCATTAGTTTGTTTTGTTTTTATTTATTTTTTGTCAAATGCACATAATATTTGCTACTCACACTTGAAAGTGGAGAACTGAACTTGGCTCACATTTAAAGATTTTAGTGAGTAGTCAGTCAGCTCCAGGGCAAGAATATCACTGTGAAGGCATGGCAGAGCGGAGCTGCCTAGTTCATGGCAAACATGAACCCGAGCAGGGAGCCATGCTTGAGAGGAAAGGAACCAGGTACCACATGTAGTCCCCAAGTTCATGCCTGCAAGACACACCCAGATGCACCCAAAAGTATGCTTCACTGATTTCCTAGATATTTCTTAATGCAATCAAGGCAGCATAGCAAGATTAATGGTCACATCTGCAAATGAGATACCATAAAAATACCTCCATTTGTTGATATATTTTATTTGAAGGGACAATTTTTTTGTCTCTTCCTCCTTCCTTTTGGGTGGAATGTGGACAATATAGAGTCCAGCATTCATTTTTGTACCATGATACGGCTTTGGCAAATTAAACAGGATGAAGTAACAAGACGGAAGACTGAATTCTCATTACTTTCGGGTCAAATATCTTGATTTACAAGAGAAATCAAATCTTCATCCTGTCTAAACCACACCAGCTTTTAGTTTTTTCTGCTCATTCCAGTCAATACTCATTTTTGCAAATATGTTAAAACTTACTACAGTTAAATCCTTACCTATTATTACACTTAACATACCCAACTCTCGCTTTCACATGTATTAGAGTGATACAATCCTTATCGAAGTCACCAATGACATATCACTATACTCTACATATGATTTGGCACAATAAATTAGTCTGCCTTATTTTTCTAGTTTTTTATTGCTTTAGTCCAATACTACATTTTTTGTCATTGAAGACACAGGGTATAATATTTATACAGCATCTTGAATAATATGTTAAACTTCTTATCCCTAAATATAACCAGACTAAGAGCTGTCTCTAAGCCAGCCAGACCCCACTCAGCCTTCTCAAGGTACAAAAAAAAAAAAAAAAAATCCATATCATTAAAAATATGCAGCAAGTCTTCTCTATATTAACATGCGATGGTATCTATTTTGGGTAACTCAGTCCTAGACACATCAGTTCTTGTTTGTTTGTTTGTTCATTTAACAACTATTTGCTCAATATTCCAGAAATGTGAGTTTGAAGATTTCCCTAATAATCATTCATGTAGTGATTATTTCATCTACTCCTATAGCTTGAATTAAAATCCATATGGTGGCAACTAGTGACTAAAACCTAACTATCTACACATCTCACTTCTTTTATTGAATATTAAGCAGTAAAACATCCAGATCCTTACAAAGAATATCCCATTAGAAAACATCTATGCACTCATGCTAAATGCATTATCCAAAATATTTGTCTTTTCTTTGCTGTGAATGTCTCCATTATACACTCAGTAGCTGAAACCAAAGCCTTAGGCATCATACTTTGATTCTTTGCTTTCCCTCTCCTTTACATCTCTCATCCAGAGAATCAAAGCAATCTGTTTAATGCTCCCAGAGCAGCCAGATCTATTCAGAATAAGTCATACTATGAGTTGTGGTTAACTCATACTATCCAAAGGAGAAAAACTTCATTTTTTTTAGGTAAATTAAACCTGTTACTTTTTTAGTGTATAAAGAAATCTTTACAGTTGTTAAACAAATCTTCAGGGTATCTACAATATTTAGCAAATACCAGATATTGGCTAAACATTTTGTTACTCATTATCTGATTTGTTTCTTTCAACAAATCAATCAGTAGAAAAATTGATATTTCCATTTCATAGATAAAAATACAGGTTCCCAGAAGGAAAGTAAACAAGGTAAAAGAAGGTAATGGAATAAACTACTGGCCTGGTAATGAAATATAAGTTCTATAAATGTGGAGGTCTTTTCAGAATAGAAGGATTTTATTCCTGGGGCCTCAAACAGTGCCTGGTAACAAAAGCACAGCTAATAATATTTGTTCAATGAATAAGTTACTAGGAGTTACAAATCAATGAAGTCCAAATCAGTGAAGTTCAGAGGCCTATGTCTAGATTAGATTTTAAATCTTTTTTTTTCACAACCACTATCTTATTAGACATTCAGTGTATGGTTGTAGAAAAGATTGATGCATTTATGTGTAAATAGATAGAAAATAGAGGCAGTAAGAAAGAAAAAAATGAAGCAAGAAGAAAACAGGTAAACAGAATCTTTTTACCTGTTCTGTAAGGATTACTGTACGACATTAACAAATCATAACAGAAATAAATCATACAGATAATTAAATGCAAAGACACAATATTTTTCTAATGATTGTCCCAATAAAGTTAATTCATGCATTTTTAAGTCTTTAAGAGTCAAACTCTAACCTCCACAGTGCTTGTGGAATCAGCATAGGGTTAAATGTTTTTAAAGATATTTGGACCATGGCTGAGCAGCCACTTACTAGAATTTTTTCATTTGTGTCTTGGTAATAACTAACACATGAATATAGGATTTTAGTCATTTAGTCAGTTTATGCTATTGAACTGGGAAATAGCCATTAGTCAATTTTTAAAAATGATCTTTTTAAAAATTTACTGCTTGATGTAATGCATTAACTGTGGTTACAGTAAAATTACTAGTCACAGATGAGCTGCTTCTACATTTTAGTAAGTGACTTTTTATAATTACAATCTTAAATACATATGAAATTCTGACTCTAACATATTTCAACTGCATGTGTTCAATTGAGGTATTTAACCTTTAAAAGAAAAATTCTTTAAGAATAAATTGAGGCACTTCTGTCCAATCAGTTATAAGGTGTAATGAAAAAATATATATGGTCCTTGAATAAGTGTAACTGCATTATAAAATGTATTTTTCCTTATTTAAAGAAATAAAAATAAGCTCTCTTAAACTCTAATGATTTAAATTTCTCCCTATGAACATATTCTCATATTGAGACTTTAAAATAATGAAATGAGAATAAATATAGAATACATTCTATTTTATCCTTAACCTGCATGACTACATGATACAGTTACCTTACGTCCTAACTTACTCCAGACAAATACCTATATGTATATGTGGATGAGTATAACTGGATTATTCTATGATATATACATTCCTATATAAGTAATTGAATTTTACTAGGAGTTAATCAAATTTCTTTTAAAATAAAATTTGTATAGCAATAATGATATATTTAAAATATTTTATATTATTAACACTTTCAATATAGTCTATGTGGTAATCAGAGGTCAACATAGGAAATTAATAATTATATGAATAAAGCACTACTTTAGCTCCAAATTTAAAGCCTCTAAAGACCTATTTCTTTATCAGAAGAAACAAAACATAGTTTGTAAGAAGATTATGACTCAATCACATCTGGTATCCCTAGTTGCTTGCCTATGTTTCAAATTCATTGTATATCTGTGGTGTGCATGTGGTGTGTGTGTGTGTGTGTGTGTGTGTGTGTGCAAGAGTCTTTGAAGCTTGATAGACCTAGTTATAAATCTCTGCTATGAACAAGCTAAATACCAAGTCATTTTGATTTACTTTCTTTACTTATAAAACAAGAATAGAAAATCTGGTTCAGAATTTTTGTGAAAATAAAAACTTAGATAATTCAAGTAATGATTTTAGAATAGTGCCTGTCCCTCAAGTACTAAATAAATGTGTAAACATTTTAGAATTTTATTTTCATTACTATCATTTAAATTTTCCATAGGAGACTAGATATTTGTGACTAGTCCCTACAAATTGACCTGTGAAACAAAAAAATGTAATTCTTTACTAAATCTGAGCCAACTTTATAAATACCAATAGCAAGAAATCACAAATCCATATATACGGTAGTTTTAAAGAGCATACCATATCCCACTGTAGAAAGACCCAAGTGTTTCATTCTATTTTTCACAAGTTCAGCAAGCTCTTGTCTTTCTGACCTCCTGTAGAGGTTCAGTCGCTGCTGGGTTATTTTTTCAGCTGTTTTACCAGAGTGTTTTGGCCCTTTCCTGCTCAGCCTTCGGGCCCACTGCATGCTCTTTCTCCTCAGCAAGGGATGATCGGACTGATCACTAGAGGTCGAGTTGCGGTGGTTGCTGCGGTGGTGCCCTTGCTCTTTGGAGTCTTTGGTATCTTCCCACTCTTCCACACTGATAGATATTTGAGACTTTAAAGAGAATACATAGTAATAATTAGATATTTTAGGAATCATCATAACTTGGGGTTAAAATAATATTCATTTGCAAAAATCTTGTCATAGTTGCATTTCTGCTTATGAGTTTTTGTAGAAAGAACAAAATCATAATCTTCAATTCTAATCATCTGCTACTAAAAGTACTACAGAACATAATATTCCGAACTTATATATGAACCCAGTAAAATATTAGCATCTTTCTATGAACGTTTATATGAAAAGATTTACTTTTATGTCTCAGAATTTTAAAATTAAATATTTACTAATATGCATGTTTGAAACACAGAAAAAGAATAGACATTTTATAATTTCATTCAAATAAAGTGCATGCTATTCTTTTCCAAATACACTTTAAGTATTTTTCATGCAAATTAAACTGTGCTTATTTTATATAGCAATAATGACATACTTAAAATATTTTATATTATTAATACTGTTTCAATATAGTCTATGTGGTAATTCCAGGTCAAATAGGAAATTAATAATTATGTGAATAAAGCATTAGTTTAGTTTCAAATTTAAAGCCTCTAAAGATTAATTCTTTATCACAAGAACACCTATTGTGAAAAATATTATTTTTATCATTAATGATATTTTAAAAGTCTTATACTATTACTCTTTCTAAATGTGATGCCAGGATGCCCTTTATAAAATGTGACTATTTTTTATCTCATACATCCCAGAAGAAAAAAGCATTTTCAACTCATGCACTCATAATAAATCACATAAAATGCTTTTCAGATTAAGATATTAAAACATATTTCAAGAACTATACTAATTTAAAAGGTGTTACAAAAATTAATGTTTCACAAATATATTGTAGAATCACAACTAAATTTTAAACCAAGCTAATCTGTATAGCAGAGGAAATCAATGAAGAGACTCACAGAGTCAATTCTGACTAAATCTTGCTACACAATCTAATTTCTGCCAAAAGAATCTCTTCTCTGATTAGAAGCTCTTCACAAGTAAGTTTATTGTTTCAACAATATTGCTGCTTTTGTTACCAGGAAGTCATATGAAATGCAAAGCTCATCAGAGCAGAAAGTCTTTCTAGAAACATGCACATGCAAAGAAACAGCTTTCTGGATTCTCTTGTCCATACTTAAAAGCAGCAATCATTAATCTGTTAATTACTTCCTTTCTATGGATAGAAGCTTGCTCTTAGGTTAGAACATGCATGTATTGCTGGCTTTCAAAGTAGTAGAATTTAAATTATCAATTTATGTAAGGTCAGGAAGTAGATCCAAAATAATGCTTTAAATGTGAATATAAATTATGCAGTCTCAGTCAACAGCTTATATATATCTCTCAGAACAAGCTAGGCAATTATTACACACAATTTCAACCAATTATTCATTTTTATTTCTGTTACTGAGAAGTACTGTATTAGAGTGACTTCAAAATTCATTTACCTAATTTCCATATCTCCATGATAACATAATTTGATTTAAAAAAATTACAAACTACATTTTACGTATCAGAACTTAACATAGAAGCAATAAATTTTAGACACCATGATCTTGCAATAAGGAATACCTCTATAGGTCTTAATTTATTCTATTCTCAGCAGCTGATGATATATTGAAAATCTTTTGTGGGAGTAAAGGACAAGCTCTTAAACAATGTCTATTATCAATAAAGAATACCAGCCTTGTTCATTAATTTATGCATACCTGTAGTAGAAATACAAATATATGAATTCAGTCATGTCATTCATGTTTGCATTGTTAAATTGTACTATTAATTTTATTTGAAGTAATTTCTGCCATTATCTATAGTCATACATAACTATAATAGTTTGATTTCTTACAAATATATAAAAAGAGTAATTGATCAAGATCAAGTGGTCAAGGTGTTGAACTCATGTAATGTCACTAATAATTCAAGTTGTGGAATATGAAGATAATAATTATTCAGGGGAAAAGGTGAGAATTTACTTGTCTTACAAGTAAAGTTTGAAAAATCTTCTTTTGCAAATGCTTCTCCAGGTTGTGTGCATTAAGGGCTACATAAAGAACATACATAAAACTTGACCTGAAGTTAATGCAGACATTAATGAAATGATATTAAATGTGGTATTCATCATTATTTTGAAATCTTTAAGAGAGGGAATATCATTCTTTATATGCAAAAGTCATGAAAAATCACAAGTTCCTTATTCTTCAATTATTTTATAAAATAAGTAGCATCTCTGTAAATTTCACATTAACTGTTGAGAAAGAATAAGAAGAATTTGGGAATTAATTTTAAGAACTCTAAAACCAAAATTCATAAATCCTCTCCACATGTTTAGAATTTGCCTTCCTATTTCCATCCTTCCAACAGCACATAATGAAAAGTATATAGAATTTTTGCATTTTAAGATATCCAAATTTGAATGAAAATGTTTCCAAGTTTTGTTTATACAACAAAAACAATAACATTCTTAAAAGATCATAGTAATCCTCATCACCTAATTTATGGAAGTCTTATAAAATTGATATATACCTTATTATATAAAGAATAGGTTTCAGCTTTAACTTCCACACATAATAATAATAATGAGAATATATATGAGAAAGAGTTATTATCTATAACATACTGAATGTGAATGAATGCATTTTAAAGGGATTCGTTTATAATTTTAATTTCTGGATGCCCTTTCCATCTTGGTTTTAACTCCATTGGGTTTCAAACACAGCACAATGATCCAACAGAAACAGAACTCTGTATGAGGATTGTAGTAGTCTCCTGACCTGAGGACCTTTTCTCAAACTGGGAGTCAGAATTAAAGTTGAAAGTCTTGGCATCAGATAGCCCTACATTTAAATAGTTTTTTTTCCACTTAAAAGCTTTTTATTTTTTGTTATATAATTTAAACTTTCTAAGATTATTTCAGCCTGCCTCTATGTAAGAAGTAATCACTGTGTTATTGTTGTGCTTCCAAATTGTTCTGACAACAAAGTGATTAACACATGCAAGCTGCATGACATTGTACCTAACTTACAAACTGCTAAATAAATGTTGCTTAATAGTATTGCTTGCGACCTTGCATGAAAGATCAAAAAAAGAGAAGAAAAAAATAATAATGAGGCAATAAAAGTGAAAAATGGGTATTAAAAGTAGAAGTATTGACTTGTATTTTGATGCCATTTTCTGTGTCACTGATTATATTTCATAAGAAATCAGAACACTATAAACAAATTCTTGAGAATAAAACTTTCTTTAAAGTTCAAGGGATCTACAGAAGATAAAAAGTATTTAAAGCAAAAATAGAAGTTTATTATTCTGCATTGTTTATTATTTCTATGAACACTTAAAAGACTTAGCTTTGTCTTTTCAAAATTTTTTCAGTCAGAAGCACAATATTATCATTAACTTGATAAATCAAAATTTAATGGTAATGAAAGGAATATATTTGTATACTTTTAGGAAATATTTCTCAGAATACTTAAGTGCATATTTGGGGAATATACATAAATAGTATTGTTCAATTGAAAAATGATAGATAATATAGCTATTCCAAAATTTTATTACAAATTTAAAATAACACTTATAAAAGATATATACTTTTTCAACTATTTAATAAGTTTAACATAATTGAAAGAGGGCTAAAAGTATCTCTTTACAAGTATAAGAGCTAATCTTTTCTTAGAGCTAATTTTTATAAATAATAAAATATTACTTATGCCTAACATAGCTGAATTACTTTAATAGTATCACAAAAGAAAACATCATATTAACAAAATATATACATTAGTATCTGATATTTTACACATTATGTATACCCCATTAAAATTATTCAATTCAACTTCCTTTCAGTTTTTTTACTCAATGGTTACTCATGTCACAGGTTACTGTACAATGTATGAAAAAAAGTGATATTTTAAAATAAGTCAATTCTTCAACTAATTGGTAAGTGACTTTATAATAAGCATTCATGACTCTTAACAATAGTTTTACAGGTATCATCAATACTTTAATGTGATGCTATCTGATTTATAATTGACACTCAGAACTGTTACTAAAGAAAATAACAAAATTAAATAACCTCAGGAGTGTTAGATTAACATTTCATAAGAATTACTGTTTTCTAGTAAAGAATTAAATGATAAGAATATTTGAAGTGATGGAGGGAGGTGGGAGAGAAAGGAGAAGAATGGAGTGAAAAAAGATTAAGCTATGATATGTACATGCATCAACACCCACCACGAATATAATCCCTATGTACTATAAATATGTACTATGGTAATAAAAATAAAAAAGAATATTGGACAGATTATCTAAATTTAAAGGTACATGTACTATAACTACTGGCTCTTTGTGCACTATAAATTTTTATTGTAAAAACTTAATCAAAATATATTTCACCAATTTCCAAAAGCTCCATTTGATATACTTATATGGTTTATAATCTAAGCCAAAATAGAAAACACCAAGTTAGATTAAAATATATTTCCTATTTTTATTATATTTTGTTTTCTGTGTTTATGCCTGCCAATTCCTTATAGTAGATAGTTTTATCTATAGTGTTGAAGTTTCCCTATTAGGTGTCAGTTCTTCAGAAAAATAATCCAAAGAATTAATATCTGGGATCTCATCCTATTAAAAATCTTTTGCACAAAAGAAACCACCAACGGAGTGACAAGACAATCCATAGAGTGGGAAAATTATAGCCAGGTGCCCTTCAGAGTAAGGATAACAAATGCTGGTGGGACTGCAGGGCAAAGGAATCCTTCTCCACTATTGGTGGGAGTGGAGACTGGTGCAATTACTGTGGAAAATCAGTATGGAGATTCTTCAAAAAGCTAGAATTAGAGATCTCATTTGACCCAGCTGTGGGTATCCTCCCAGAAGAATTAAAAATATCTTACCACAGCGATATATGTGCACCCATGTTTATAGAAGCACACTTTGTAATAACTAAAGCAACCCCAAAGCCCATCAACTGAGGAGACAAAAAAACGTGTGTGTGTGTGTGTGTGTGTGTGTGTGTGCATGCCTGTATGTGTTTTAGTATATATAATGAGGTATTACTCAGTTACAAAGAAGGATACATTTGAGGCATTTCTAGTTAAACACATGCAACTAGAGACTACATTCTTAAGTGAAATAAATTGGACTCATGTGTGCTAACATCACATTGTCTCCCTGGTGTGAAAAAATGAAAAAGTAAATAAGGACCAAAATGTACAATAGACATTTTGAAATGGTGAGAAATTGTTCAAAAGGAAAGAAGAACTATGGCTGGACAAAGGCAAGGGAAGGAAGGGAAAAAGGAAAAAAAGATTTTTAAAAAGGATAAAATGGAAACAAAGTTTTGTAAATAGGGAGGGAAGGATGGGTTGAAGAGAGGAGAAGGAAGTGGGAAAAATAGAGAAATCAAAATACTTAGGTACAGGTACAAATGCCCTATGATGCTTATGATCATCATGTATACCTAAAACGTACCAATAAACCTAATTACATAAAAAATGCGTTTCCTCTCTATGATCTCTCAGATGCTTTTCAGTTCCATCTAAATTCTATAAGAATCAAGTTTATTTATGAAAATTGTAACCTTCATTAAATCACCATCTTACTTCTATAACTTTAAAATTCAATGTTTTAATTTAGACCCAGTTTAAGCATAGAGTACTTAAAACTTGATAAAGCAACCATTGCTATCACAGAGGCCTATGAGTCTGACGATACTGATTTGAGAATCTCTAGTGGATGAGGCTTTTATATACGAACACAGAGAGAGGATGCCTCAAAATACAGTCAGCAGCAAATAGCAACCGCAGCAAAGACAGGAACACCACAAAGAATTCACAAAAGGAAACAGAAACATAGAAGGCTGTTATCAAACTTGGAAATTCTCAAATTGCTCAAAGAATTTATAACATAAAATGATAAAAAGGAGTTGAATGTATACCATATAAGTCGACTTATGACACACAGCTTTTCTTCTCTAAAGTCCATGCAGTTCATATTTTCAAATATCAGTTTAGTAACACAACTAATCATGCTATGAATATATCACCCATTTTTAATCTTATAATATATGAGGAAATACAAAGCATATTCCCTTAAACATTTACATAAGTACTAAGAGAATAAACAGTTAAATGCCAAAGTTACTGACAAAGTCGGTACAAACAAAATTGCATATAGAGTTTATACAGGTTTAAGAGGAGTGAAATGAATAATTCCGTGTTGAGAAGGATACCTCTCACTGAATTTAGTATTAAGCCTCTGGAAAATACATATTATATAAATCATGGGGAAAAAAAGACATGGTTTAGAAAAAGTACCTAATTTCAACTTTTACATCTAATATCCTCAGTTTAAAAGGAGTAAACAGAAAAGCATTAGAAATACAGAGCAGAATTATCATGGAGATACTGTGGAAGAAATATTTTTCATGGGATGGAATGGATACTGGCCATTATCAAATAGATTTCAAAATACTTTTCCTTTTGAATATCTATGCTACTAATAATATTCTGGGAGTTTTTAGTATAGATCATTTGCCTTCCATATTATACAAGATACTGGTGAAAAGTGTATTTTCTACATAACAATTTGCAATATTTAAGATTTACTTTCTTAAGTATTTATAACTCTTTGAGTCATCTTATTCAAACATACATTTTAAATATTTAATAAGTGAATTATATCAATGTTTGATATCATTTTTCTCTATTTGTGCCACCAGCAATACTTTATCATTGTGTTTCTTGTGAATTTAAATGATTTGTCTTCTTTTATTGTATAGTACAGAAAACTGTTATAATCTCTGAATATAGAGCAATTCTTCCCTCTTTAAAATACTAAGTTGCTATTATTAGCAGAATTATTATCACTGTACATTTGTAGACACTTTATTTTGTCTTTAGACATCTCTTCATTCATTTAATAACTGCAGATTGACTGCAAAGTTTCAAGCTAATATGGATCTGATAGATTAACATTAAACTCTATCCCAACCAGGATTTTGGGTCTATAATGAAACTATAAGAAGGTCTTCCAATATCAAATGAGTCATTGTATGTCTAACAGTCACTACATATAAGGGCATATTTGCTTTCTATCTAAAATTTTTAAAAATGTACACACTTAGGTTTATATGTATCAAATATATTTGTATATGTATGTAAAGAATATATTATACACGTGAGTAACTTTAGTGTCCAAAATTAAATTACAAACTAACAAAATCAACAAATACAGAGCATTGTACAAAGTTCAACATACCCTCCCAAAATAGTCAAGTGGATTATATTATTAGACTCAGATGTCACTGCCAGTTCCATTATCTTCCCAGTACAATTCTCTTTTATCATTTTCTAGAATTACAGACATATATAGCCTAATTCAATAGTTTTAACAAGAATTTATGTGCATATACATTTCTGTATAATTCCTACATACTGGAGTAGGCAAGGATGATTATAATTGTGTCATTTCCAGCACATTATATTTTAGACACAGGAATCTAAACATAAAATTTTGTAAATATACTGTAGTGATTCTAACATGACTATAGCACCTTCCCTTCCATGACCCAAACATTTTATACACATACATACATACACACACACACACACACACACACACACACGTATACAGTTCTCTTATCTTTTCCAGCATTTAAGAATCAATAGCTAAGGCATCTGAGAAAGAAAATTTACATTTACTGTTTTAATTAATTTAATTTTAAATTTAATGCTTTAAAGAATGGACACAATAACACAAGGTAGTAGGTATGAATGCTTATATTCTTAAAGACTCTACTCAAAATAGTATTATTTATGTAAGTATATAATTGCTTATAGATCATCACTCACTTAGGAAGCCCTAGGTGACTTAGATAAATTTTGTAATATGTACATGCGTCAACTCCTCATGATGAATGCAATTATTAAGTACTGCAAAAAGGTACTAATAAAATTTTTAAAAACAAACAAAAATTTAGAGTTTAAAAAATCATATTTCTCTTTTGGTAGATTCTAACACCCATCTGACAAGAAACTGTAACTACAAGCTTAATTTACTTCCTGTGGCGGTGCCAACAGTAAGAGGATTGCTTGCTATAAGGTTGTTAATTGAGCAAAAATCCATGAACACATAGTTAAATCAAATACATAAACATTGAGTGCTTTTAAATTATTTCTTGTTAATCGCTTATGATTGAGATGCTTATTAAGCTAAAATAAATAACAATAGTAAGAAATTCTTTCCTGGCATTGGAAATGAACACAATTAAAAATTGATATGGCTGGAAAATATTAGAAAAAGTAATTATAAAGTAAGGAAAGAAAAACATTTGATAAAACAAAATTTATGAGATTAAATATGTTAAGTGTTTAAAAGAGCTTGAGCTCAACTCACATATTTGTACCCATTACACACAAGAAATTGTTAAAATCAGAAGAAGCAACCAGTAGGTATTCTTAGGTAATATTCAGAAAAAGAGCAAAACAACATAAACACACCTTTTGTAAACATGCATTTATGGTGCAAGGATCGATGCCCATGTTGACTCTAAAAGCGTTTGCAGCCTTAAAGTTGGTGACAGAAGAGAGGGTTGCCCAAATCCTAGGGGAGAAGTCTGGGGACTAGAAAGGATACTACGGTGTTAGGCAGCAATGGTTTTAAATCTAGATCCTATGTTTTGATCCCAGTCTTAGTTTGTTCTTTTAAAAATAGTAATATTTACTTTCTTTGTTTGGTTTATTTCACCTGGCATAATGTCATCCTGATTGAACCATGCTGTTTTCTTCTTGAAGTCCAAATTCTTGAAAAAATTTGAACTCAGAGAAAGATTACAAGAGTATTTGTAGGTCAAGAGACAGAGGAAGAAGGGAAATGTTGGTCAAAGTGTACTTCAGTTTGTAAGATGAATCAGTTCTGGAGATCTAACTACCACCTGGTACCTACAGTTAATAACATGCTTTATGTGCTTAAAATTTGTTCAGAGAGTGCCTGGATGTTTTCTCTTACTACTTAAATATTCTTAAGACTATTCTTAATACACTTCAGTTAAACTAAACAGCCATTGAAATATATCAATCTGTAGTCTATAGGCTTGTCTCACCAGCATACATAGTAGAGTATGTGTATTTTGCAGTCCAGTCAGTAAAGAATCTATTTGAACTCAAGCATTTAAAAGACAAAAGAAAACTAATTTTCAAGCCTCTTCAAAAACCAAAATCATTTCTTGAAATAACTTGCACTATTAACTCTAATTAGGACAAAAGTATTAAAATATGAGTCCTCCTTAAAATTTAATCTTTGCAACAGCATGTATCAGGAAAAATGGCTAACATGATTTCAATTTTTGGTACTTATATTTTTAGAAGCTTTAATTATTTCTTGTAAATATTTTTGTTTTGTTTCGTATTGGAATTGAACTTAGGACCTTGCACTTGCCAGAAAGCTGAGCTATATCCCCGGTCCAGCATTAATTATTTTTTAAATTCAGTTTATGTAGCTCTGAAATTTTCATAACTGGATACATGTTATTTATGTAGCACAACCATATCTACACAAATAATGAATTTAATATATTAAATAATTAAAGTTTTAAATTTTAAACCTGCCCTGTTCACTACTTTACACTTACTCAAGAATTTATGTTTCATATATTGATAACCTGAAAAAGACTCCAAATTAAGTTAACACATAAACATGATTTGAAGGTGCAAATGATAACATTAATTTGTAATCATTTTCAGAAATATAAATGTACTAACTTGAAAACTTGCATATGCACTTCACAATAATTTATTTCATTAAATTATTTTTAAAAATATGAATACTAAATTCAATCATAACTATTTTGCTCTTTTAGTAGTTTTAATTTCCAAAAATGTTGAAGTAAGGCAGACAAACAGAGAGTACTTACTTGTGAAGCTATTTCTCGAGACTGACACAAAAGGAAGGGAAAAAGAAACACACAAAATACCATTTAAAAAAAGGACTGAACAATACATACAAGAGACAATCAGCAACAAGGACAAAATTCAACATGTACCAACCTGACACTTTTAATCTAACTTGTGTATTTATTACTGAGATTTTGAACAAAAGTGGGTAAAAGCTATTAGATTCAACATTTACCAAAGATTTATTTTCAGTTTTTTGTTTTGTGGTAAGTATTTTTCTATGGTTTGATAGAAAAAGTAATGCTAATAGAAGATAATAAAATAAGTAAGTGATAGCTTATGAAGTTATTATATTCATAAAAAATTTGATGTAATTGTCTACATTCAATCATCATTACTGGCATTAATATTTCTAGTAGTATTTTTAATTTTAGATAGTATACTAAGTGATATTTTTGCTTACATATAAATGTAATTAAATTGGAAGAAATATTCTTAATGTTTTCCTAATGGTTACAGCATCTAAAACTGATTTTTCCAATAAACTTATAATATTACAGTACTTAGGCATTGTAAAAATCATGGCGTTTCAGGCAATAATTCTAATAAATAATATATTAATTTTAAAGTAAGAATAAATAAAATGTTCAATTATAATGGTGTAATGAAACTGAAGTCTAATTCATTTTCTAGGTCCACTAAAAAATGTAAAAAAACCTGAATATAACTACCCTTAAAAAATACAAAAAGTGCATAACAAGAAAATAGGCAGCTAGAATTTTTTAAAATTACTCTCTTAATCCTTATTCAAAAAGATTAAAAAGATTTTGTAAATGCAAGCAGTTTTTTGAATAATATGTCTAAAATGTTACTTTCATTTTTTATGGCAGAGTTAATGATGGGGAGATGGTAAAATCAGTTATTATTCCACTATGCAGACTTTTTAAAACTACAGGACTCACTGACAACAAAGGTGACTAATAATCAGAATAATATATTCCATTATAAGAATGTTAGTAGTTTATATCCTTTAAAATGAAAAATAAATTTTTTCTCTTTTCTAGTAAAGTTTCCATGGATTATAGCATTCTTCAAGCAAATGAAATTTTCAGCACACTGGAAAACAGGAGGTAAATGAAGATTTACTTTTCTTTATAAAAAAAAAAGAGAAGTTTACATTTTGATTCATTTAAAAATTTTCTGATTTTAAAAAGATGACACTACATCTCATGCTGTATTGTAGGTAATATCTCCTGGGTGGACTTGGTGGTACTATAGAAGAAAAATGTAAATGCTGCTACAATAGTGAGTGTAAAGGTTCTCTGCAAACTGAATAAAGATAAATTATCTCCTAACAGCTCAGATCAAGTTTTAATACCAAATGAGCTATGTTATCTTTTATTTTTGTATTTAAGAACTGTGATAAAGATCTGTGGAAGAAAATATGGTTCCACAAATTTTGTTCCCAAAGAGAAAACTGCGTCCTCGTGATTCTGGTACTTGTTTTTCAAATCAGGAAAATCTAATATTTTACAATTCTTTACAAGGAAACATAGAAAGTGATAGAAGTTGTGGCATGCTCTGGTTAAGGAAGAGATGTCTTAAACGACTGGTTAAGGAAGAGATGTCTCATTAGATGAGAGATACAGCTTGTGCAAAGCAATGGATTGTACAGTTTATAGGTGCCCTGCTATCAGAAGGTTGGTCCTTGGGGGCATAACCTGGAAGGGGGTTTAGACTCTCAATATTTAAAGAGGCATTAGACAGTTTTTGAACTGTGCAGAACAAAAAAATTGGATAGACACCTAAGCAAAAATACATCTGACTCAACAATTCTAATTATGGAATGATGCTTCTGACACCTAAATTTTGGTGTTTGTCCTTAATTCAAGTAGATAAAACTGGCATTAGGGCAGTGGTGTGCTATTTGAATTTCAAAACTTGAATTTTTTGGAACCACCTGTATTCAAGAAAGATGGTAGAATATATGAGCTGATCTATCATTTTGCTGGCTCCAGTTAGTTCTCACTCTATTTTTAAACAATCACAAGTAAAAGAATATTTTATCTTCAAACAAAAGTCAGTGTCTTTATTGGGTTAAGATTTAATTAATGTTCTCTATTTCTTTGTTTTTAAAAATAGAATATTTAAGGAACTTTTTAAGGTACTTTTGTGCCTTGTGAATCTAGGATTGATGGTACATATTGTTTATCAGAGCTAAAATTCTCATATATTTATCATTTAATAAGTGACCAAGATAAATGTCTTACAAGACACATTCATATTCTTTTTTATATTAGAAAACAGTTACTATATAATTCAACAAACTGTTATTTATTTTTTTTATTTGCCACATAAAACTAGAATTCAGGCTAAACTGTAGCAGTCATAGAATAGAATGCTAAACATAGAGTTACACTGATTTCCCCGCTTTAATGTTTTGCTGGAAAAATTTTTGAGGTCCTACATTTCATCTCTGTTTATTGCTTAGTTTTTTTTAATAGCTAAACTATAAAATTTTGAGAATATGCTTGTCAATTGATGAACTGAATCAAACACAAAAAATAGAATGTATTGTATTTAACTTAGTTTCCTTTTAATTTCCTAGTCATATGTGTTTTTTTCTGTTTGTTCATTTTCACTTTGGTTTTTTGTTTGTTTGTTTGTTTGTTTTGTTTTGTTTTTATATGCTTGTGGTTTGGGAATTTATGGGCACTTTATTTGAGACATCTTTATCATAATAAGCAGAGGACCAAAATGTTAATTTAAATACTCCTTGAATACAATGTAGATGTTCAGTTATCATTCTCTTGATGTTTATAGTTTCCACAGCCATAATACACTTTTAATAACATTAAATTATTGACAGGAACACTGACTTGAACAAGGGTAGAATTTACTATATTCAAATTCACTGAAACTATATATAAGAATACAAAAAATTCTATATTGAAATCTCTGTGCTCATCATCGACAAATAAAAAGTAGTTAATATAAACTGAAAGTCTGTGTCCCCAACCAAAGAAGAAAAAATCATAAGTGCAGTTCGCAATGTAATGGTATCTAGAGGTGGGGCTTTGAGAGGGTCTTTAGGTCAAGGGGTCACCAGGTCTAGTTCCTTCTGTCATGTGAAAATTCAGCGATAAGATGACCTAAGAATCAGCAGACCTCACCAGACATGTCATCAGCTGGGTCCTTCATCTTGTACTTCCAGCTCCTAAAACTCTACTAAATTTTTGTTCTTTATAAACCACTGAGTCTATACAATTTTCTTATAGAAACCATAATAGATCAATAATGTTTAATTGCCTAGTTTTAAAAGCTTTCATCTTCTTTTAACCTATAACCAAATAAAGTTGGAATCCAAGATTCTTAAAAATTTAGGCATATTTGCCAAAGCATCTTACATATTAATTATGTAATAATTAATCAGTGATTTTGGATTTTTTGGATGGGATGGCCATTTGTAGTATAAACCACTGGGACCATGTCCAAAGAAAAACTTGAACTCAGCAAGATGGATGGCATCAAAGCTCTACTTACCATCCCAGAAGTTGCAATGAAACCACCAAAAAATTTATCAGAAAAATTAAATTATTCCCTTCTGGCCACAATAGCTACCTGAAAAATGTTAAACTATTAATTTTCACAAGGAAACCAAAATCTATCTTATTAACTTTACACTTTCCAAAAAGCTCTTTTTTTCTATAGAATAATGTGTTGAGTTTTATTATGAAATGGTGAGACAATTATAAGGACTCCTAAAATACATGACTGACTTAAGCGTCACAGTTCAGGTGATTTTGTCATAATAATGTAGTTAAACACAACTTCTTTGTGATTTATAATAAATGTGGTATCTTAAGAAAAATATCTCAAAAATGTAAATCATCATTTAGATCAAATAATATTATAAATGTTGGTAATATAGTATATCTACCTAAAATTTTTATTTCATAAAAGAACCTAATTTCTAAGGTGATATTATACTAGGAGTATAAAGACTATGTTGAACACATGATGTGACCAAATCAAAACTTACACATGAGTTAACTGCAGGTCTCACAAATTCTTCTTCCATATTCATCAGCTCTAATTTTCCATTAAAATTAATGAAAGTTTTCTGGAAGGCTGGCACTACTCTACCATTTTCTTTTTAATTTAGAGTTGTTGTCAATGTAGAGGTTGAGAATTATGAGTTAATAATTAGTAACTCCTCTTTGTTTTGCTTCCTTCCAAATATACATATAATGGGAGAATGAATTAGAAGTCCAGGCTGCTTTGAGAATACTTCTTATATGGCACAACCTCAAGATTATTTAGAATTCATTTGATGGTTGACAAGATTCTAAAAATGGGTAAGGCTAAATCCATTTATGGCTTCCAGAGACCAATGTCCATTAACCATGGTAAACCTTTAACCAATAATATTTTGTGAAGTTTTGACATAGTTTAATGGGCAGTTGAAAAGCTTTCAGTTTTTGAAAATTAACATGGTGTATTTAGATAGCACTATATTCTCTTTCTATGGGATCTTTCAGAAATCAGTTTCCAAGTTCATCGGAGTAAATCCCAAAATATGAGCACTTCAATACTTCCATACCTCAGATGTAGTAAGTTTCTGAGATTCAGTTCTGTAGATTCCAATGGGAACATCTCCAGTAGAAGAACACAATTTCTGATAAAGTCTGGCATAAGTTCTGATCCATAAGTCATCCTCAGTGATTTTCATCTGTAATATATAAGGATTATCTGCACTACAAATGTTTAAGAAATAAAAACAATGGTTATTTTTACTTCTTAAAGGCAGGATTTACTAATAATTTAGAATTTCAAGAATAAGTGTTTATCCATGTATTATTGTATTTTGCCTCAAATTATAGTTGGAGTTCAACAATATTTAACACACCTAAATATTCAATTTTGGACAACATGAAATTATATTAGTCCAAATCAGTACATTAATGGGAAGGTATTGTAAAACATATGAAGACATTTATAAATGTAATAACTGGAAGCTACTGATATTTCATGGACAGTCTGGTATTGCTAAGCAATAAAGGCCACAAATCACAATCCAATACACACACACAAAAATGTTTCACCTAATTTTCTAATAACACTCATATTGAAAGAGATGTATAATAGATTGAACAAAGGCAATTTGAATGTATTGTTCTTTGTATACCTGTTAGTAAATCATTCAGTACATCTGGATACAGTGTATGCTTGTATAAAAATGAGTTAAATTGGGTATGGTGGCACACGCCTAGTGCCAGTAACTTGAGGTGCTGAGTCAGCAAGGACACTCAAGCCCAGGAGTTAAAGGCCATCTTGGGACACATAGCAATATTACATCTTGGAAAAACAAAAATCAAAAAGATTAAACTCTGTGAACAATGTTTTCCTGGGCAGTATATCATCCTAACTCTAAACCTGTCAGCCTCAAATTGTTAACTGGAAAAAAAGAATACTTGCTCTGAATTTTGTAAAAAATGGTCAGTTGCTGTGATTGTTGATTAAAATAGTATATTTTTCTTGAAAATTTATTCAACAATAACAAAATCTCAGATGTAATTAGTTAAACATTGGGGAAAGCAATATGTGATTATAGAAGTATCAGCCAAAACACATGGTAGATAAACTTTTAGCACTCTATGTTAGAACAATCTTCTAGTCAGAAATTATTAACTTACAGAACAAAGAAACCCCGATCCTGGTATTGTGTCCAGTCCCAACAGAAGTCTGGTGATAGAAATCATATAATCCTTCACAAATGACTGCAATATAAGTGCAATATGGATTTGTCATACATATGAAATACATAGAATAATTATGAATGTGAACATCTAAGTACTTTTAAAAGATTAGTTCTAGAAATACATTATTAAGCTCCAATAAGAAGGACAATGAAAATCTATCTTGTCAATATTTTAAATACATGTAGCTAAGCTGTTTGTAAGGAAATCTAGGAAAAAATGGTTACTCAGAAATATCTCAATATACTTCAATCCTACATGTACGTTAACCATGATAAAAATACCTACAATGTTTTAATAAGAGAAACTACAAAATGAAATGAGAATTGGAAAAGAATTAAACTAACTTTGTGAAGAAATTTTTTCTTGAGATTAAATTCTATGGTAGAAAACAATTAAACTATTTTTATCATTAATTATTACATGTATACTTTTTCCAAATCACTGTATGCTAACATGAAGCCTTTTAAATTTAAATCATCACACTGACCTGACATAACAGACTATCTTACCTACTGGAAAATTGAAAATGATAGCATAGTAATTATAATAGACACAGACTATTTTATCACTATGAAATTACTAAAAGAGGTAAAATAATTCTCAATAGTACAAGAGCCATTATTATGTTTCAAACAATCCCCTGAGCAGGTTATTTTCTAGATGTTACTAAATCTCAAATTCTCTACTGAGATGTCTTTCAAACAAGCCAATGAAATTATGTTATGATCAGCAAATCTTTAAATGAAACCAAATATGCTTCACTAAAATAAAATAATATGGAAAATTATAAGCATTTTATATTGTGATTTTTCTTTTTCATTTTTATATTTTTACATACAAACATGCAAGTATGTGTTACATTGGAATAGAAATGTAATGCTTATTCTATTATTATCCAAAAACTTTAAAAGCCATAGTTCTAATTTATTGTATCTGTAGAAGTTAAAAAAACAACTAAGTTAGTATATCTCTATTTATAATATGACATATGAGGGGGAAATGAAAAGGAAGTAAATCTTTCCAATTCTACAAAACAGTTTTCTGTTTTGATACTACAAGCATGTACATGCGGTAATGATGCTTGGGGTGAAAGTTTTTCCTCCTGGAATACCCAGATAATGTGCCTGCAAACTTTAGGGAAAATGGGAGTATTTATTCTCCTCTGTTGTGTTTGCTCTGGTGCTCATCTGGCATAAGCAGATGGTTCCTGACATTGCTAGAGGCTTAATCACAGGCAAAATTAGTCTAGAAACCCATAAAAGCTTGAACTATCTTTGGATTAGTTTATTCAGTCAAGCAATGGTAGAAGAGTATAAATGTATAATGAAAAAGAGTAGAAGCTATAAAAATGTGTTGTGTTTAATTTGAGATCACTGTTATAAAGGAATTTAAATCCATCTGAATATCTTTTTTATTTTAATGGAAATATTTAGAGACTATCTGATTAATCAGAGTGTGTGAAATATTACTGCTCTTCAGTTATTGACAGAAACAAAAGATTATGCTTGTGAGAAACTGCAACCCCACGAATCTTCTAGTTAGGATAAAAGGGCAATGTTAACTTGGCATTCATGAAAAAATGGTTCATTCTTGTAAAAAAAAATTTATATTTTACTAAATTATGCAGTGATTGTGAAGATTCCAAAATGCCCTTAGTTTATTAGTTTATTGACATCAACTTGGTAACTTATGTCAAGCCTAAAAAAATTACATACTAGGAGGAATGTTATTTTTCATTTTTTTAAACTTAGTTGTTTTTGTTACATTTTTTTAAAACCTAGTAAATTCTTGGAATAATATGCAAAATGTATTAAAATGTCTCAATAAGCATCATAGGGCACTGAGACAAATGAATGCCTAAAGAATAGCTGCAAATTATTTTTAAATGACTTTTTTATAGAATATTTCATAGGGTTTTTGTCATTACATGCATAAAATACTGAATTACTTCCAGAATCAAATCAACAGTTTAAATGTTAGTATTTCTATTTATTAAATACAATATAAATGAAATACAAAATAATCATTTTTAAGAGAAAAATAAAAAAAGAGAGACAGAGAAAAATAATTATCACCCACCTGGTATAGAAGTGTGTCCAACATACTGATGCTAAACACTCTTCCAGCAGCGAAAGGCAGTCGAAACATAAAAGCTAAATTAGAACCTCTCTCTCGTTCTTTCTGTTAGAAATTTGAGGTAAAAAGATTTGTGAGCATTCTCTATTTTATGCAGTTTTGCCTAGACAAATTTGCTTAACATATATGCAAAAAGATATTTTCAATACATCATGAGATATACATATGCAATTTCTTCATTTAAAATTGTTTGAAATATTCTTCTAATTTTCAACAACTTTCCTCAATTGAAACACAGAGTAGATTCCATTAATACTTTCGAAACTTAAACATTTTTTATTCTTTGCAAGAGATGATATGTAAAAGAAACACATAATAAAAATAATTTAATGAAAATGCAGACTGCAATTGAGATCATATAGTGTTTTATAATACTTGCTTTAAGTGTTATAAAACACTTATTATAAGATTTGCTTTTAAACATTCTTGTATGTGAGGACAAGAAAACAGGCAGGTAGGAGATCTGCTGTGGTTTTTCATACTTGTGTTACTCCAAAATTCCTATGACTATATCCTAATCACAAAGGTGGAGATTCTTGAAAGTGTTGAAAGTGGACTTCCTGGGAAGAGGAGTTGATTAGGTCACGGAGGTAGAGCTGACAAATACTTAACTCCGTCCATGGTGTGCCAGCTATGAGCCAAAGTGTGCACCCTCACCTTATATGCATTGGGTAAACCTTGATTTGAAGCTTCTTAGCCTTCAGAACTTCAAGAAATAAACACGTGTTATAAACCACCCAACCTTTAGTAATCTGTCAAGGCAGTTCCAAAAGATCAATCCAAGCCTGTCAACATCCAGTTGCCTCCAATTTTCCATTATCTTAGTCTTAATTATCCATCTACTTATTAAGCCACACAGATTTTTAGATAAGAAAGCAGCAAGACTGAGGCAGCAATGTATAAGACTTCTAGGTCATTTTTTTTCTTCCAGAGATTTTGGTGGATGATCCTCATTAACTGATTTGCAATCTTGTACGCCAAGGATCTTCTTTCCTCTTCATTATTTTCTTCTTCTAGCTAAGGAGAGTTGTCTGGTTCTTTATTTTTATTAATTTTCTTCTTTTTCTTTAAGGTCAGATTTAGTTCCAGTAAAACTAAATAAAGCATCGATTTGTTCATACTTGGACCAAAAGAGTAGAAATGATTGTCGTAGCAGCAGGTAGGCATGGGAGATGCCAGTGGTAACAACATGTGTGTGAAGCAGGGAGATTGGAGGTGCGCAAAGACAGCCACCGACTGAGACCCAGAGGAGCAGGGAACCTGAGTACATTTTAGTTGGTATCAAATAACTGAAGAACTGACTGGAAAATTAAGCAGGATAAATCCTAAGAAAAGCCATCATTTAGTAATTAGAATGTGATTCCCACAGCAGCCTTCTTTCTACTTTTTCACTCTTGTTTTGTTTTGTTTTGTTTTTGCTTTCATTTTTGGCATATGATTATGACTTCTAAGTTTCTGAGTTAGCCTTCATGTTTTTTCCAAACTCTAATTATGAATATCAACCTGAATTTCAATCTGAAAACCTAAAAATTTCATGTTTTACTAGAGTGAATTTTACATCACATCAAACAATCTCCTAAATAGTAAATCAATCAAAGCATCTATCACACCCCTTCCCAATCTACCCATCAAATTTCCAAATTCCATCACTAATCTATATCATCTTTTTCTCTCACCTCTATGCTACTGCTTTAGTACTTCTCAGCCAAATTCACTATTAAATTTCCAATATCAAATCTTTGTCACTAAAACATCTTGTTTATGCTCCAAATTAATCTTACTACACCTTGACAATATTTTGTTTCCAAAACCTAAACTCAGCTCAGTTTACCCTAAAATCAGGCTTTTATGGACATACTGGAGAATATAAAGGCATGGCTTCTGTGAAAAAGCAATATTTCTTAGCATAGCTTGAAGTTACATTGGACAAACTCACTGGTCAGGGTTTGTGATCTTGGTTCTATAGTGATTTCTTTCTGTCAGACTATCTCTATTAACATTTCTAACTGAGATATATTTCCTAAATTCAGTGATGTGAACTGTAACTTTAATTTAAAAAACTCAATACTGAAAATATTTTTTCTTAGTTACTCATGTTCACAAGATACTTTAGTGTGAGAGATTATATAGCACATTTACTTTTCCAAAGGAAGTTAAGCTTTGAATTTGAGTTTCAATGTTTAGAAATGTCCACCTGCTGAAACTGTGAATACAACATACAATAGTTTGGAGATTGGGTTCTGGAAACTCATACTTGAGTCTGGTTCAAGTGTTGCTTCTTACTAGTTGTATGACATTGAATGAGTTATTTAAGCTCCCTGTTTTTCAATAATAAAGTACAGCCCTATTGGCATTTACTTCCCCTCATGATTATAATAAATAAAACATCAAAAAGTATTATGCACAGCAAATACTTAAAAATACTATTTTCTATCATCATTAATTCTTTGCATATAGTACGAATCACCTTAAGGAGCCATATTGCTTTCTGTCATCCTATAATTGGCCTCCCCAGCTTTTATTGGACTGCCTCATGTTCATTGTAGCTCACTGCCTGTATGCCCACACTCTTAATTATAATTCTTTTTTATTCTTTCATTTTCCTGTGGGTCTACCTTAAAGGAGGACCCAGTTAATGTTGGGAATAAACTGTTATTATTGTGTTCATGCTTTTGAAATTTATGGTTATTCATTTAAAAAGTTTAATAATTGTCTGACTCAGCTAGATGATAAATTACTTGAGGGCACAGATTATGTTTTTGCTTTCTCTTACAGACAGTGAAATATACAGTGCCTAGTATACAGATACTCAGTGAAATGTTCCTGTACGAATGGATTTATTAAACAGTTTAAAACTTTTAATATTCATAAGTGAGAGGCAAGAAATAAAAACACTGCTTCATTTAATACTTCAACTGTCTCACTTTATTTAAAACAGGTTTGGAGATACAAAAGACAGTAATATTCCTGGTATCCAGTTTCTTCAGTATTTCTTTGAATTGTTGTGGTTCACTAAATAGGCTAGATAGTTCTATATTTTGTTTCTATTACTAAAATCAACTGTAATACCATTGTAAAAAAAACATATTTCCTCCCTAATACAATTCTGTATTCAAATAAGGTTTCATTGGTGATTTCAGTTTTCTTAACAATTGCCTATTTAAAACACCTACAAAATTGAGATATTTAATTCATTATGTAAAGATTCCAGGCACTTTGAATCACTTGGTCTTACCTATATTTTTGTTAGGTTTGTTCTCATGAACATATGCCTTTCTTGGAAGAAAAAACTTGTTTCTGGCAGTAATTTTGTTTCTTCTAATCTGTGTCCATCCAATACCATATGGAATAAGATAATAACATTACTGCAACTAACAGAACAGTGTAGGAGGTGAAAAAAATTGAGAATTTTATTGGCACAAATTAGTGGTTTCTCTGCCCACATTCTTAATTATAATTCTTTTATATCCTTTCATTCTTCCCTGTGGGTCCAATCACAAGGTAAACATGAAATTTAGTGACTTCTCAGCTTCCATCCTTTATTCACTTTCCTATGGTGTTTAAAAAATATATTCTAATTGTAGAAATTTCTTTCCTTGACATAATTGTTTCTGCTTCCTGTCAATACTTAGAAATCTTTACTCATTTTTTCCTTATCTTTTTCCTAGAGTCTCCTTTATAAACTGCAAGATAAATTCCTTAGGTAAATTGTCCCTCTTGTCTCTTTTTAAAATGTGTACTTTATATGTCCAATAAGCACATATTTTAAGTATGTTTCTGAATCTGCACATCTATTTCACATCCCTTTTCTGAGCTGCAGTTGCAGATCATCATCTACCTAATATATGCCACAACTTTAGTACATTTAAAAAATAATTAAACGTATCATCTGTCTCACCAATGTCAGATTTCTCAGAGTTCTGCTCTAGTTTTAATCAACGCAGTCACTTTGACAGGACTAGATGAGACCTTGCTCACAGCAGATTTATTAAAGAAATGGCTAATTATTATTTTTTCTTCTAGTGTAGTATACCTTTTCAGACAAATGTAGAAATGCTACACCAATCTGATGAAAGCACAAGTCTGACAATGTCACCTGCTCCGTGTCCTCACCAAAACCTGTTGCAGTTCCTTGTTCTCTGGGTAAGAAATTACAAAGGCTCTGCATTCAGGATACCCCAAAGGCAAGGCTCCTGTGCTTCTTTCCAGGAAAACTTCTTGGAACTTTCTCTCATCAACAGTTGATAAAGCATGGTGACTGTGTGGCTAACTCCTGAAAACTCCCTTTTTTTTTTTTTTTTTGCTTCAACTCAGTATGGGTAACACTCTTCATCTTGTAGATGCCACCGTTTTGAATACCCACTCTGCAAGTTCTTCTCATCCTTCAAAATATACATTATGCTTCCCACAATCTAAGGGCTTACATAGGCATCAGGTGATGATGTTCTACTTGTGTAAATAATGCTGCATTTATGACTTAATGCCTTTTAATTATTTACTTCTCTTACAAGTAAAAAATAAAACAAAGCAAAAACACCAAAGATGTTTATAACAGTTTTTTCAAGGCCTACTGGCCATTTGTATTAATGAGTCAATTTTAAGCAACTACTTCCATCTAATAAGAAAACAATACATAACCATAGTCTTTCCTGAAAAATATTTGATAAAAAAAGATGAACTAATTTTTCAATTGTTATTTTAACCTATTGGTGCAGATTATATCTATGGAAAAATAAGAATTACATATGACAAAAAAACTAGTATTAATCATCCAGTTTAATTTACCTGTATATCTGTTTGGCAAAAAGACAACATATGACTAGAAGTTACAAATTGGCAGTGATTATTCCAAACCTGAACTACTGAGGAGTTTTGCTTGGCTACATACATTTGTTTAAAGATTACTAATTTTTCAATACAATATAAAAATATAAATTTCTGATATGTTCATTTTGGAAAATCATGCATTACATCAGCAACTGGCAGAGTTGAGTCTGTTTACTTTCAGATTCACTCTTTATTATATAGAACTTAGTTTCCTAATTTATATGACCTGTCAATACAAAAAGGTTTCTGACTTTGGAAGACAAACCACTTACAATTAGTGAAGGATTTAGTAAATTATAAATTATTTTAAAGTAAATTGCATGAATACTAACTGTATCAGATGATAACATAGGAAATAAATAAATGTACCTTTAAAGTGCATATTAAATGAAAGAAAAAATAGAATACTTCTAATTTACTATAGAATCTTACATGGCTTAGGAAAAAATTCTAAACAGTAAAATGAAGGAACTCTCAATTATTATGAGGATTCAGTTAAATATATAGTGAATGTTTAAATTTTTAAAAAAATTATTACAATAAAAGACACCTCACCATCAACCCCCTCAAAATATCCCCTCCTCATACACACAGATACACACATACTTCAAAAGTACTTATTACATATTTTTGCCACTTTCTGAAGCAGTTTTGGAAGTCCTCCTTCATGAGGGACTTTAGAAGATGTGATTAAAAAGTACAGTGAAAGTTGTTAACCAGGGCCCTTCAGTAAAAAGAAAGCTTGCATAAAGTTAGAGTATTTCCTCATACACTTTATTCACAGAATCTGGCACCATATGACTTCAGACTTTTTTCCAAAATCAAAATCACCATGACAGATAAATATTTTAAACTGATTTAGGGCATTAAGGAAGCCATTACACTGTTACTAAAGATATGGAAGAGTGTTGGAGAGCACTATGCAGCAGCTCTGAGCAGGATTTAAAACTAACTAATTGGTTTTCTGTGTTTATCTGTGAGTTTGTCCTAGGCCTTGGCCCCTTGCCTGGCAACAGGAGCTGATTCATAGTAAGTGAAACTCTATGAATCACTGGTCTTGGCTAAGGTCTGTAGTGGCCTGTGAGGCCAGAGACCTCAAAGAGCAAGATAAGGCCACAGCTGCAGACACTTGGCTCAAGCATCAATTAAGCAGATAGAGACTGCAACTATGGGAATTACTTCTACTGTCTCACTTCTACCATGTCTTCATGATAAGATGATTCTCCTAAATTGACATGATTCATTACTTGGAGACATCTTTGAAGTGACTCCCAAGGACCTGCTCATTGCCTGTGCTTTCCTCAGTTTCCCCTCCCTTTATTGTGGACCTAATAAAAATGGGTGGTCCAGAGAAGTCTTTGTCTTTAGCCATCAGCTAAAGGGTTCTGACCCTCCTGGAGCCCTAAAATCATACCACTTGTGTCATGTTGTTTAAACCTTCATCATACACTGTTTGGGAGATTGGACCCGATAGAAGAGGACTAGGTCAGGACCCGATAGAAGAGGACTCCCAGAACTCTTTCAGAACATGGCAAGAACAATGTTGATGCTTGAAGTGAGGGATGGTTGCCTTGCAGATTATTAAAACAAAATCCAATAATGAAAGAAACATTAATGTGAAGAGCGAATAAAAAAGAGGAATCATTGATTTAAAGATCTTGCCTAATGACACTCATTTTAATATTTAATTTACTTGTGTCATACTAGGTGGTATTTTCCTTGATAATGGAAGGAGTGGCTAATTTATTAAGAAAGGGATTAGATTCTGTGACCTCTCCTCTATTATTATACTATTCTTATATTCTATGTGCATAGATACAGAAATGTTAGTTTGATAAAAACTGGACTCTGAAAATAATAAGTAGTTAACCTATACTTATTTTATAAAATATTTACATTTTAATGATTTAACTTTGCTAACTTGTCAGTTACATAAATCCATTCTTTTTCTGCACCAGGTAATTCAGTTTAATGGCTCAGCCACCTGGTAACACTTTCATGTTCACAGCAGACACCGAGACTGCTGTGCACCGCTCTGCAGGGCTGTTCACACTGCAGTCAGTGAGGGGGCTCCCCCTAGACCTCTCACGGGGTACCCTTTGTAGCCTACTGTGAGATTTTAAAGCTGTTACATGAAATCACAGTACCATATACATAACTGCAGAAAAATTCACACATTTAAAATTGTCATCCACAAAAATTAAATTTGTCACTATTTTTCAGTGAGGAGAGGGCAGTGTTTTTCCACAATTAAAATAAATAAAAACTAGTGTAGTATTTTGTTCAAATTAATTTTGGCCCATTTTAAGGTAAAGATAAAACAAAATATTTAAAAACAGGATAAGAATCTTTCCTAATAAATCAAAAGTCAAACCCTGTGTTGGTTGTTAGTACCAAACTGTCATTCAGCTCATATAGTACCCACATTATGAACAAAGGGTAGCTCAACTTATTGGTCAGAAAACCAAAATAAGATGATGTACTTTTGTTTGTTTTTATGTATATATTGGTGTCATTCTTCAAATTATTGATACAATTTTATTCAATCTTGTAATTCCTAGTATTAAGTTCATAGTAGGTGCTTAGTAAACATTTAGTTGAATTTAAGTACAGAACATGTAAAATTGTGTCTTCTGGTTTTTACATAATTTATTTTTTCCTCTACTAGGGATTGAACCGACAGCCTTCACTAATATCCTTAGCCCTTTGTTTATCTATTTATTATTTTGAAATAAAGTCTTGCTAAATTTTCAAAAATGAGCTCAAAATCAGGTTCTTATTGCCTTAAGTTCTGGAAGTGTAGGGATTATGGACATGTGCCACTGTGCCCTGCTGCACAATAAATATTTGGAAGAAATATCTTTAATAGTCTTACATTCTTTCTCCTGGAAAGTATCTCTAATTACTGATAAAATATTTATAAAGTTTGTTTGTCTACAAGTATTATAAAAGGTGTACATGACCTATAAGATATGACTATTTTCATTCTGATATCATTCTTTGTGATAGCAACTGGATACCTTGTGATTCAATCCAGTTCGATACCAGCTACCTGGAATTAGCACAGTCCTTCCAGGTTAAGGGGCTCAGACTCACAAGGCTGTCAAACACAGCAGAAATCGCCAGTGTTTCTAGGCCAACTGTACTTCTGTCCTTCCAACTACAAATCTGAGGTTTCCCTCACCCTTTCAGGCTTAATAATTCTCTAAACTACTCACATGACTGCATGAAGGCACTGTATTGCCATTTTATTATAAAAATATAAACAGCAAATGAAAAAGTACATAGAAAAAGTCTAAAAGCTTGCCCTCTCCTATCCCAAGAAGAGGCCTTCAGAGAGCCTTGCTTTGTTTGTTTGTTTGTGACAGATTCATTCTATAAACTTGAGGCTGGCCATGAACTTACGAAGGAGCCCAGGCTGACGTCAAATTCATGGTGATCCTCCTGCCTCAACCTTTTACATGCTGAGATTACAGACACATGCCACCACAGCAGGCAGACAATAGAGTTTTTAAATGATACTTCATAAGGATGATAATCATTGGCAAAGCAATTGAACTCAATTTGCACCCCACTTCCCTCCCTGGAAGTGTAGGGTGAGGGTGAAAGTTTCAACTCTAATCATGTGGTGTATTTTTCCTGGTGACCAGTTCCCCCATCCTGAGTCGCCTAGTTAGCATATATCTAGTATAATTGAAAGGTATGAATGATAAAAGACACTTCTATTACATAACAAATTTTAAGAGATTTTGGAGCTCAGAGTCAGGAACCAGGGACAAAGACCATATTTTGTCTATTATACTGCACTATTCACCTCACATTTTTATTACTTCGCTTCCTTACATCAGTGTGTAGTTACCATGATCGTAAAGCATAATTACAGTCATCACTGGGGAATGATGATAGCTCACAGCAATTTGTGAACACACATAAGCACAAAGAAAACACTTCTTTTGTGAAATGCATAAAAATAAGAGAGAAAAAGAGAAACTAAATAAGCCTTTCAATGGAAATTAGACAATTTATTTTTATTGCTATCTTTCTCTTGTGTTTATTTCCCCTCTCCTTTCCCATCTCTGACTCTCAATGCATGCTGAGCCTGCTTTGTTAGGAGGAACGTCAAGAAGCCTCAAACAACCTGCAAATACAATACACTTCACTGACAAAGCTGTAGTAGCTATGGGACCATCTAGGACAAGGATAATGTAAAAAAGAACTCTGTAAAAAGGAGATAACAGTGAAAGAAAGGTCAGGACAAAAGGAAAATGCAAACTACATTGTGATGCTCAGAATTTGTTTTGATAAAGTGTTCAAATTTCAAGAAAACAACCATGATGTATACAGAGAACTGTATTTTGTTTATCCACTGCCCAATTCTTTATGGGCATATACATTATTACATTTCTCAGACTCCCTAATGTTAGCTCTGTGCTTCAATTAGCCAACAACATATGAATGGAAGTGTTTGTTTGTTTGTTGTTTTTTGAGACAGGGTCTCAATATCCCTATGCAGTTCAGGCTGGTCTGAAGTTTACTTTGTAGCTCAGGCTGTTCTCCAACTTGCAATGATCCTCCTGCCTCAGCCTCTCAAGTGGTGGGATTACAGGCATGTGCACCCATGCCCATTTTGTTTTGTTTTGTGGTTTTGTTTTGTTTTGATAGCAGGAGTCTAACTCAGGACTTTGCCTTTGCCACTGAGTTATATCCCTGGCAAATGGAAGTGTTTTGTACTTCCCCCCTCTCCAGCTCATAAAAGCCTCTGTTTACTATTAATGTATGTATACTGTTACTTGCTGCAGAGATTAAGAGCCTGTAAGATTTTAAAAGGGCCTGCTTCTAGCTGTCAAAAGAATATGAGATAAAACTGAAAAAAAAGTTTTAAACAGTACAGACTCATTATCTTAACCTGAATTTATTTTCCATGAAAATGAGATAAATGCATGCATTAAAGAGACAAATAAATAAAGAACTTAAAAACTAGAAAACTATTGAACCTATGTCTGGTTATGAGCTGAATAGAATGACACAGGATTTTTTTCAAGTTTTAGAAAGAAAATAAAATTCTAAAAAATGTTTAGACTTTTCCAACTTTCTTAACTAAAAAGTAGGTTACAAACATTACACAAGTTGCAAGGAGTGTGCATTCCTGAACTGACATGAATAATAACAGTTGAAGAAGTGAGACGTAGGGGCCATAGGACACGACAGATGATTCCTCAAGATAAAAAAATGAAAAAAAACTTATAAAAATAATTAAGGAATAATCAAAGAATTTCTTCCTCAACCACAGCACAATGAGTCTTCAAAAATCACTGTTGCCAGCATTGTTAAAGGCTTGAGGCCCTTCTATGTTTTCAGTTCTTTCCTTTCCTTATTGAAAGTTATTATTGTGGTGACAGAATTCATGACAAGTTACCCCAAAATATGCCACCTTCCTATTTGAGAAAACAGGAGAAGCTAGAAGATCTCTCTGACTTTCTTTTAATCCTTCTCCTTTAAATAAAGCCAAGAAAACTCACCTGTCTGACCTCTAGAAAAGAAATCAGTAACTTCTCATTCTGCAGTTCTTTCTCTACCCAGAGGAAAGTTATCTACTCAGTTCTGAAGACAGAGATGCCTGGAGGAGTCTGAACCTACAAGCCTTTCTAAATTCTTGTCACTTAATTGCCAGTACATCATATCTCTTTGTTCAATCATATTTCCAACACCACTGTCCACTCTTCATTAAACGTAAACGTAAAAACTGCAGATTTCCCTGCTTCTTTGAGCGTTCACTTTCAAAGACTCCTGGACTGTGTAAAACTTATAGTAATTAAGTAAACATGTTATACTTTTCTCTTTAGCTTTTTTATGGGGCTCTCAGCCATGTGTTATGCAGTGATAAATAATATTTTCTCTTATAATGGGTATTTCTCAGTGGCACATCCAGAGAACACTTACAAAGTATTATTCTTAATACCAATGGGAGCTATGTGTTTATTAGTATATAAGGAAATCATAAATCATCACAATAGTAAAGCAACTAGGGTATATACAGTCTAACATTTCATACTTACTCTTAAAGTCATCTTTTTAAAAAAATTTGAATGAAGACCAAAACAGTTGGTAAGTAGTCAAGCAGTTATCTTTTCCTAATGTAAAGCCTGGATTATTTTCTAAAGGTGAAGCCATCACCTATAAAGGTGCAACACATCTACCTACGGATGGACTGAACGATACAATTGTGTTTGTAATAATAAAAACACACTTCTTTCTGAGCCCACAGTAACTAGAAAATGTTACTGGGAATGCACTGAGACATCAAAAAAAGACCAGTTTTCTATGCTAAAATTATCTTTTTGTAGTCAGTATACAAATACAGAAAGATAGTTAAATGGCAAGTTATTAGTGTTTTCATAACATTAAATATTAATGGGCTGGTTGGAAATCAAAGGTTCCCATATAATGAAGGGCTCATAAATAGTTTCTAGGGCTGCCATAACAAAGACATCTCAAATGGATGTGTTACACAACAGAAATCTATTGTCTGGAATTGAGGTGCTGGGAGGATTTACTCCTTCTGAGCACTAAAAGTTAAGGATATGGGGCTACATTCTTCACATTGTCTTATTTGTCTCTTTCTTTTTTTCTCTTTCTTTCTTTCTTTGAAGACATCTCTAAAGATCTCCTTCTCTGTGAAGATCATATCTTTAAATAAGGTCACATATAAAGTATTGAAGCTAAAAAAATCTTTTCTTTTTTCTTTCTTTCTCTTTCTCTCTCTTTCTTTCTTTCTTTCTTTCTCTCTTTTTGTAGAAAGATGTGCTACATAATGGAACTTAGAAGAATACACAAGTTTGTCTGTGACAAAAAACCCAAATCCTAATTTCAGTGAATGAAGTGGTAATGAGTAGATTAAAAACAACTTTCCACAGCTTCATAGCATGAAAATCACTGATGTCAGTTCATTTCTTCCACTCTATTCTTGAAAAATTTGAAATGTATTGAGTTCCATCTCCCTTTGAAAAATTTTTAAAAGAAACAAGGACACACACACACACACACACACACACCAATTCTTCCAAAGCTAAAAGTAGTCCTTATTCTTACTTCTTTTCTTATGAACCCACGGCTTTGAACTTTTTCATTTTTTATTTTGAGACAGTCTCCCTACCTCACTGTGTTGCTCAAGAGAGGCTCCAACTTGTGATTTTCCTGTCTCAGACTCCCAGTGCTCTGGGATTGCAGGCATGTGCTAACACCCTGCTGCTACCCTTTCCTTTTATCCTTGTTTTGTCTCTTTGATGTAGACACAAATCATTTTAAAACCTGAATAACACTCTAGTCACTTTTGGATTCTAGGAAAGTCTTTCTTTGGATTATTTGAGTCACCTGTTTAACTTTTGGAAAAGTGAACATCAAGAAATATGGTGATGTGAGACTTTCTCTTTTAAGAGTTTAGCCTATATGCCTGACTCTAAGCTGTACCTGACATCAGGTAACATCTGGATACATTCAGACATAAATTCTTTAACAACAAAGCCTTTAAGTTGTCTTTTAGGAAAAGCCTCAAAAATCCAATGAAGGATGGTTCAGAACAGCCTTTTCAAGAATACAAATGCACAAAAATAACCAGCTTTTCAGGTCAGTCATTTGACAATCCAAGCTCAAAATCCCCCACATTGAACATAAATCCTCTCTGGAAAAGGTAAGTTACTCATAAAAGATAAGATAACTCTCTAAATCAGCTCAGCTCAAAAGAGCCCTAAAACTCCCCCCTTTCTTGCCATTGAATCAACAAAAAACTTCTCCCCTTCCCCCTTCCTGTAAATCCCCCTATATCAACTGATTAAGAGGCAGATCTGAGATTTCTGCTCCTGATCTCCTTGTTGGTCAACCCTACAGGAAATGTCTTTTTTGCCCCAAAACTTTGTGCTGGTGTTCTTTCTGTGTGTGTCAGGCAGACACCCTTTGTTTGTCGAAAAGATATAAAAATTTTTGGATAAAGAGATGTACATACTTGACTGGCAGCATGCATATAATCAGTTATTAATGTGTATGTAATTTATCCTGTCTTCATAATATATTTAATGTCTCCTGAGACAATATTATTGAGTACTTATTCAAATAAAGCTGTTTTCCCCTTCTCTTATTTTGAAAAAAATAAAACCAAATGAGAAAAAAAAAATGGGGGTGTTTCCTCCATTTGTAGAGAGGATATCTAAGTTGGCAATAGTTTGTTTTCATTTAATTTATCAACAGAGATCCAAACCTTATTTTGTTCTTTTTTTCCCCCTAATATGATAAACACACAATTATCCACTCCCCATGACTTCCGCAATTATGACCTTGCTACAGCAAATGATCTGGCATAAAGTTGAGTCCATAGAATAGCATGTTATTAGTGACAGTGTTAACAAATATAACTTGAAATTATACAGATTATGTGATATAATTTTTATAATGGCATCATTATTTAACTCCTACCAGTATTGTTCAAATAAGAATCTGAAGGTTGTGCACCTACAAATAATTTATCCAGGTTCCATTTCTCAAAAGTAGTGACAATTTTACTAATCTGTCTTCAAAGTCTTTATCACTAAGTGATCCTACCTCATCAGTTACAGATGTCTGATTACATCATGTTAGCACCTATGCCACTAGATTCCTAATTGCACCAATTTATCTATGCACACACACACTATGCCAATTTAGCCTGGATTTCTAGCCCTTCTATGTTGTTAAAATGATAAGGTATAATGGAAGTTGTCTGTGTTGAACATTATTGACCTTAAGTTGCTCATACTGCACTGACTTGATAGCCATAATCTTGAAAAAAAACCTGTTCAATCTGTCTCAAACTCAGTTTTCAGGCCAGAAAGCAGGGACATAACAATGATTTCCTTAAACTCATAAAAGAATGTATTAAAATTGTATTAATACAGCATGTGTGACCAGCTTAGAAATACAAATCAATGGACAAGTGTAGGAAAAGAGACTTACACAATATGCCTCCTAGATGTTAGGACAACATCTGGAATGATAGTGTAGCCAAGCACTGAGACCTGATCTCATGACCAATTTTCCATGTAACTTTACTTTGTCTTTTTGGCAGTAATCAGGCAACCTATGCTTCATTTCCATGAGATTAGTGATCAACAAAAGAGTTTCCTATAAGTAACCCTTCTGGACTGGTCTGATCTAAGATGTCAGGAACTACATATAGGTGCAGCTAACTGATTATGATTAGAAGTGTATCATTTGACCACAAACCTCCTCCTGTATGAAGGTGCATACCATCTGAATCATCTTTCTCATAAAAACGACCATAAATCAGGTTCCTAGAAAGACTGCCCTTTGGGATAACAGTCTGCCATCTACAGATCAGCTAGTTTGTTATAATAAAGTTCTGGGCTAATTGGCTTTTCTCATGGAAAAAGCAGACTGATACTTTTGTGTAGTAACAATAAGTAATCAAAAATTAAATTAAGTGAAATCTTATGAGGGTCATTTCCTCTGTTATATTGTTATCAGCAAAAAAGACAGCATAGATTTAACATATTTTTACATGTATAAATCTTTTTTTTTTTTTACATCTATGTCTCCTTGGTATCATGTAAAAGCTGAATACAAAAATCATCCATCTAACACTCAGTGTAGACACTGAGAATGGAAGCTGAGACTTCTGTACACCAGATATTACTGTGCAACTGCACTGTCTTCATTAGCGTCATTCTGATCACCTCCCACTACTGATAAAACCTCTGCTTTGAAACACCCTCACGAAATCAAATCTCCAATCCTCAATATGTTCCAACGTTGTTCTCCTTCTCAGGTATTGTCAAAGTTTCCTGGAAGTGTCACAACCCCTTAAGTAGGTAAGGAATGACTTTGATTTTGTCTCAGACTCCAGGTTTCAACAGATAACACTCTTCTAAGATAAGAAGCATTTTTGGAAACTGAAAGCCATATATAAACATAGTTCCCATGATATATCAAACCATTGTTAATATTACAGTAAAGCTGATGTTGTAAGTACACATTTCCATTGAATTTACTTCTTTGATAAATTATGCTTGGAACTTATAGAAGACAGAACAAATTACTCCACCATATTTACTTGTAATATAAGTGGTGAAAATTTATCAATCCATTGTTTCAAAAATTATAAATTAGGATATTAGCCCCTAATAGGAATTGAAACAAGGCTTTAGATTCCTGCTTAATGGGATTTCCTTCTTTATACTGATATTTCCAGAGTTATTTCAACCAGAATGGTTAAATCAACTTTTCTTAATGTGGCTCTTACCTTTTCCAGTTTTGAAAGAGCAAGTGAGTAACAGTCTTTGGCTCTGAATTGCATGAATCTCATGTTTGCTGGGTGAGTAAGCTCTGTGATAATACTGAGACTGGAGAACAACCTAAATTTCAAGAAAAAACATTTGCATTACACTAACAGCCCAATATGGTATTTTTTATGATAACATATTTATGAGTGACTGATTGCTAGCCTTAGGCTTGAAAATATATCCAACTACAATAGTTAGCAGTGCCAGGTAAAATGTTCTGTACAACACAAGAAAAAGGAAATGCTATTTTTCAAAGAATATTTTAACCAACATTTAGTACAAGAAGAAAAACAAATTTAGTAATTCTGCTTCTGTTAGACAATTTGTCTTATAATGATAAAACAGCATAGAAGAAACACTCCTAAAGCTAGTTTCAGACGTTACAAGATTGCTTTCTCAGTGACATTAAAACAAAAATTTGTAAGACAATTATGTTGATTGGCAAGAACATTACATATGACAAATTCTTGTCCATTATGTGAGCTCTTTGACATCACTTCAATTGTTACAGTGTACAATTCTTTTTTGGGGCTGGATACCGGAGATCGAACTCATGACTTTGTGCTTGCCAGGCAGGTGCTTAAGCCACTGAGCTAAATCTCTGGCCTCAGTGTACAATTCTTAAACATCAAATCTTGAGACAGAAAAGTTTGGAGAAGAAGAACTATCTTAGTTTTAACAAAATTTCACTGTAATGAATTGGTAGTAATTATAAAGCCTTAATAGAAAGTGGTGTTATAAAAAGATCCTGAAAATTTTTACATCTCTTATCTCACTTTCTTCCCACTTGGCCACCTCACAAGTACACACATATGTAAACACATACAACCACACATAAAATTTGTTTCTCCTGCAGGAGAAGGGCAAAACAATTTCAATAATAATATTCTGTTTTTGCTGCCATGGATAATCTGATGTTTACCTTATACCTATGTGTCACTGATAGCTTTTGTGGCTCACATTTTATGTATCAGCTACTTCCAGAGATACTGGGTTTAGTTTCTATAGAAGATGTCTTTAAAATATGTTAAAGTAAATTACTGCCACTTGATTCACCTCACTAGGTTGAACCCATCCTCTGACTCGAGGTATTAACACTGACAGGATATGTGTAAAACATGAACTTGTGTGACTCAAAAACAAAATGAACTGGTGCTGGTCTCATTTTATAGTAGTTTCAGTAGTGAAGGAGCCCTGACTCTTAGCAGCTGGCTTTGGTATCTTTCAAAAGAATGTGCTGCTCCTTTATTTATTTTTTAAGTTTATTAGCACCTGTGTGTAGTACGCAATGCTTACATTCCTTATGTGGAGTCAGTACCTCTATACTATAGATTTTCAATCTTTCATTCCCTTTTCCCTTCCCACACTCCTTACTCCAGGCATGTCTGAGACTCCTGTTTCTGAGCCTTGATGCTCCAAATAAGTTTTTACCTCTCCTCAGGTCTAATTGCCCCATGCTGGTGGATGGACTGCAAGGACAGCTCCCTCCTGCCCAGCAGAGCAACCGGGCTGCTGCACAATGGCAGCCTGGGGGAGTTTGTCCCCAGCATGAGGCCCAGCCTTCCCTGATTACCTGCCTTTCAAGGCTGCTTTCAAGGCTCTTTAGTCATCAATCCAGGTAAGGCACTAAGTTCTTTCTTGCCCCCAAGATTTAAGGTGAAGCTTGTATGTTCTCCTGATACCTAAATTAACTGACACTTGGGGCTTCCTAATCAAGGCCTTTGAGAACTGATCTCATGAGGTCTTTGATGAAATATGTTCGAAGAAAGAAAGAAAGAAAGATCAGTATTAAATGGTTAATCTTAAAGATTAATGCTATCTTATTTCTTGGTCTACCTGAATTGTAAGAAGGATATCTAGAATAATATCAACAAAACAATAACCACAATATCATTTTTTGTTGATTTTATTTGTGCAAGTGATTATTATTTTCAATAATTCTGTGACTTTGAGTTGTTTAAGGAAACTAAATATTAGATTCTTTCCAGGAAAAGAATGTCATGAAACTTAGAAGCATGGTTTTTGAAGCATTTAATTCTACAGCAACACACAATAGGAACTGTTAGTTGGGGTGGCATTTCTGTTTTCTCCATTCCTCCTACTAAAATGCATTCTTTTTCTGTTTACTTTCCTCCTCAACCTCTACATTTTGAAATCCCAGTCATTATCCAAATTTTTTCTCAAATTCAAGGAAGATAAAAATTTTAAAACCTTTACAAACTAGGTCAAAAGCCTTCTCTCCAATTTGGGTCTTTAGTGTTTGATACATGTCACTTACTACACTACTTCTTGACCTATATTCTTTTAGATTTTATCCATTTCTGAGTTCTCTTACCAAGCAGTGGCATCTAGAAGGATCACTTTCCCTCTCATTGCATGATATGTGTGTTTAATTAATGAATCTTTTGAAAAATAAATGATTTCTCAATTTTTATTTGAACATTAGAGAATACATGGGTTAGTATGCAAAATCTTGATGAAGAGCATTTTGTATTGTAATTGGATCAGTATACGGAGAAACACTGAATATATATATTCCACATAACATGCTTTCAGTAATTTCATTCTTTTCATGTGAAAGTTGACATTGATAGGAAATTCTAAGCTAAAGTTTGGGTTAGTTTTTTCACAAACTCTTAAAAAATTTAGTGATCTGATGGGAAAAAAAAGTTACTTGAGTATTTGGTCAACAATGCCAAAGCTTATACCATCTTGGGGTTTCAAAAGTATTTATTTAAAAAGAGAATTGTCACTAATGACATTTACCATAATGTGTTGTCACAAACAATATTTAAGTAATCTGCATTGACAGAAACTGAAAAGAATGAACAATAGTATCCAAATGGATCAAATATAGTCTCCTACCTCTATTTTGCTCTATTTTTTTGAACTCTGAAAAGGAAAATTAATGGACTCAACATTTCTCCTCTTTGTGTTTTTCCTTTTTTATCTTTTGGAAAGTTAAAAAAAAAAGTTCATAAAATTACATACAAAATGAGCAAAGTAGAGAGAATGCCAGGCTTCTGCAGCCATGGAGTTCTCTCCACATCCTTGTAATAGAAGCTACTTTTATATTATATTTTTTCTTTCTTATTGCACCAAAAAACTAACAGAATGGTGCTGTGGGACTTGGATGGCAGAGTAAGTTAGCTCCCAAGTTGGAGCTGAGCCTGCCTGTGAACCACCGTTTTCTGCTCTGAAAATGTTAACTTGCCACCGCTAATTTGCATGCAACAGCGACCTTCCTCACTCATCACCTTGGGGCCATTTCCTCCCCTCCCAAAAAAACCACACCTCTGGAGTGCCTGGTTTGTAACCTTGGTGCTCTTGGCCTCAAGGCTATTAAAAAAAAAAAAAAAAGCTCGCGCATTTCTCACACTGGCAGCAAATTAACAAAAACCTATTATGAGGACATGCCTTTCTCTCACTCTGTCTTGTATAATGGCCCAAATACTTCTGGCTCACTCCAGCTCCACCAAAAACTCTCCCCTGTATCTCCCAGACCAAACCCTGCAAATTCCTCAGCCAGAAGTTCCCGTTCCCCCTGCGCCCCCCTCTCCTCCTACCTCCCCCACAGTGGCCTCTAATCCTTCCCTTAGAATCTCTCCCCAGTCTCCAACTTCTCAATCCCCCCCAGCCCTTTATTCAGTCTGATGAGTTTTTTTACTTCCTCCTTCTGCGTTGCTGTTTTCTCGGTTAGCTCATCATACTCAGTTGTGTGCGTTTCAGCGTCTTGGCAGGCCATGCTGTGCTCAAAAGCCCTCTTGCTACAGCTCGCATAGAGCACAACCCCCATCTTGTGGCCCTCCACCACGTGGTAGTGCGCCACCATCTTGCGATGGGTGTCAGGGCCAATGTGCGCCACCTCGTGGCCTCTCGTGTGATCAGCATCAACCATCTTGGTGCGGGTCACATGGTGGCCAGTTGCCATCTTGCGCTCCTTCACTGTGCTATCGGCAGTAGCCAAGCTGCTGTGGGCCACACAATGACCTGCCAGTGGCCTGTGATTCCTCATCACATGGTGATAAGCAGCTGCTTTATAACCAATCATTAAATAATTGCCCACACACGCCCGCCAGATGGTTGGCTGTTCGATGGCCATCTACCCTGCAGTCTTCTTAGCCTCAGTCTCTGCTCCCGACTCGGGAACAGGTTGGTCCCAAAAGATTAGTTAATCGTGTCCCTTTCTCCCTCTCTGAACTATCTCAGATTAGCCATGAATTAGGTTCCTTTTCTGCTATTCTTATTTCAAGAGATCTCTATTAATTAACCTACAAAAAGGTTCATACTAGTCTTTTTTTATATAGCTCAAATTGGCCAAGTATATTTGAGTGCACTCTGATTTTATAACATGTTTGTCAGTCTATATATTTGTTGTCTGTTTATACTGTACAGATCGTCCGTCCGTGTTTGTCTATTTGCCTACTTTGTAAACAACTGTTTCTTTTATTTGAGCTCAACAATTTTTTCCTCCTCCTCATTTACATTTTCAGATCATTTAATCAAGGTTTATTTGGGTTATACATTTAAAAAGCATGCTTCCACCTAGTTTGCCAGCTGGTTAAAATGTTAAAACTGGTTAAACAAAATCCCTTGAGGTGAAGAGACATTGGACAGAACTTCAATTGATGAATCAGAAAGTGGCCACCTGGTGTTTAAACAAGTCTTATTCATTAACTGGAGGCCCCAATAATCTCCATAGGCTTATGGGAGACACTCCAGCTAAAGTTCATATAACTGAGACAGTTCATTGTGGTTGATCTGAGGGTATATTCTTGCTCTCAAATGTAAAATTAAGATTGCTTATGATGACAAGTGTTTTCTTTCAGATCCAGATGTCTGCCTTTTCCTTGTGCTCCAGCCAGGATATTCAGGTCATACCAACATGAGATCACCACTCAAATAAGAATTTTTAAATGAAAATTTATGTAATGTATATAATGTATGTGTTATACTTAGAGATGCTTAAATACTGAGCAGTCCAAACAATGTCACAAATTTCTTCAGTGCTCAAATGTTAAAAATACCCATGGTTATGTTAAGCTTACTGCCTCTACTGCACTGTATTGTTACCAATCTTCTAGATGTTCAGTAACTGAAATTAAGAGATAATTATAAATTTCTTTTGCTGAGACCCACCAGATCTCCGCCCCCCAAAAAGTTATATGATACATATTGGAGCCATAATTAACTAAACTTAAATGACACCACAGCTGATCTCTCTCTCCTAAATAAAAAGGTAAAATTAATAAAACAGACCATCCTCAAAATCAGATGATATTAGACATTCTAACAGCACAGGAGATATTTATTCAATTGTAAAACCTAAATGTGTGTATGACAAATCAATGACATGTCAATTTCAAAAATTTCCTAGACCTTATCCTTTGCCTCCTTATGGAAAGCCATTACTAAAGTTATAATCATAAATATCCTGTTGATTCTATTATTTGACTCCTGCATACTTGATTGATTATTTGCCCTTGTCTCCTTTAGACTTAAAGCTGTACACCTACCCAAGATAAAAACCCTATGTCTTGTGACTGTAGAAGAGACAGATACCTTCCTCTGTGGGCCAGATCCCAAGACAAAGGCTAAACTTGGCCCTCAAACCCCAAAGGGAGACCTTAATGTGGCTTTTCATGTTCTCAACAACAGAGATAAAAATTAAAAGAAAAAATAACCATCTGATCTCTTAGCAGCGACACTTAGGGTTCCCAAGACAGGAAAACCAAAACAAGGCAGAGCTGCCCGAGCCCCTCCTGTACCATGCTTCAAGTGCAGCAAAAAGGACAATGGGCAAGAGAGTGCCCCAGCCGGATTGCAATCTCAAGGGCCACTGGGAGAGAAAATGTCCTAGCTGCCAGAGAGCGGATAAGCCATTCTCTTAATGCCTTGCCCTCACAGGAAATTTCATCACCACCAGATTCATCACTGACTGATCTACTTGGACTTGCTGCTGAAGACTAATGGGGCTCGGGGTCCACAGCCCCGCATTAAGGTATCCTTCTCAGAGCCCCAAGTCCCATTGGAGGTCTCAGGTAAGACATTCTCTATACTTGTGGACATAGAGGCCATATATAGTGTTCTTCCTGAGTTTTCAGGCCCTTGAATTAAGTCCTCAGTCTCTATAGTGGGTGTTGATGATCAACTTACACAGCCTTTACAGACAGGGCTGGTGATTTAGCTCAGGTGCAGCACTTTACTGGCAAGTTCAAGGTCCTAAGTTCAATTCCCAGTACCCATTTTAGTATATGTGCTGCCAAAGTGAGAACCCAGTACCCATTTTAGATAGAGATCTTCTTCTCTGATTGATACCATAGTTTGGGATACCTCCAATCCCACCCATGCTACCCATGCAATGCTTATTTTAATTCAACTTAGGTATCCTTCAGTTTTTCCTTGCATTCCATAATATCCCATAGCTCCCAAACATTTACAGGGACTTAAACCTATAATTAAGCACCTTTTAGATAATGGTTTTCGTAAATCTACTCATTCACCCTATGATACTCCTGTTACTCAAGCCTGATGGGTCTTATTGTCTAGTGCAAGACCTTAGGGTAATTAATAATGCCATTACACCAATCCACCCAGTGGTGCCAAACCCTTATACCAGGCTCTCTCATATCCCTCCCTCCACCACTCACTTTACAGTTGTAAATCTTAGAAATGCCTTTTTTACCATATCTCCTATACCCTAATTGTCAGGATTCCTTTGTATGACTGACACTCTGAGGTCTCAACAACTTACACCTGTTATCACTATAGTAAAACCTCTCCTCAGAGACATATACCAACCCCTTCCTTTCTTATTCATCAATTTCATGGACACACCCCTGGTCAGGACTGGCAGGTAGATTTCACACACATGCCCTGCCACAAAACTCCCAAATATCTTCTCAACTTTGTACATTTGTGGGATGGATAGAAGCCTTTGCCACAACCAGGTTGACTGTAGATGCAGTTACTAAAGTCCTGCTACAAAAAATCATCCCAAAGACTACAACCATGGCAGAGCAGCCCCTACCTGGTCTTCTTGGCAACCCCAGTAGTGATCAAAATTGCTGGACTTCCCTCCTTGTTTCACATCACTCAAGCTAAGCGGTGCCCTCCCAATCCTGAGTCTAACCATCCTGAGTAGTCATCTTGTCTTCTGTCACCTACCCGTTTCTACCTTACCAAGGCCTCACAGCCATAACACTGAGGCTGAGTCATGTTTTGTTATCCAATTTGGTTTCTAATTCCTTACATTCTATTAATTATCTTTTTTACAGCAGGACTCCTGACAGTCTTTTCTAAAGACTCCCGCATCATGCATAAAATTGTCTTCATGCTCTTCTATGTGACAACTGTCTTAGTTCTCTCTACCCTCAGCTGCTTAGTCAAACATGAGATCCCTGAGGGTCTGGGCTCTTATCTCCCTTATAGTGACACAGCCATGGCCCTCCCCACCCCTCTTATTCTTTCCAGCTCAACTCCTGGACCATAGACAAGCCCTACCTATCCACACTTTTAACTTTTACTCTTTCATATGGAAAAATAATCACCTCTCATAAATTCACTCCTAACCCAACACTTATTTTTCAGAATTCTACCTCACCATGGTCCTGATGAAATGACATATTTAAATCAAAGGGACCTTTCCTTCTGCCTCCCCTGGGTCCTTAAATATGCTACTGGCCTTACTCCTCATAGCACCTTGTCATTTTGTTTTTCCAGTCTAAGGTACAGGCATTTACCAATGATGAAGTTGTCCTGGCCAAAACACCTGGTACCAGCATGTATGTGGGCATCAGTCATCATCCCGTCAACCTTCCTAATCCCTGAAATGGTGCCCCCTGCCAGCAGGAAGTACTAAGAGAGAGATTTTGCCCTTTTCCTAGCAACAAAAAAATGGGAAAGGACTGTGCCCTGAATGGCATTATGTAGTGGAGGTGGGATTAAGGATGTTTACTTTAAAGCCACTCCCTCTTTCCCATATGACAACTTCCTTTTTCCTGTCCCTGTGGCATGAAAAAGGCTCCAATCAGCCCCCTGTGCATCATCAAATGCCTGCCCTAAGTGCCACCCCTATCAGAGTTTATAAATATATCCAACATCCTGCTTTCCAGTCAGAGAATGCCGGTCTTCTGCATCCATTGAGTTTTCTCCACATCCTCATAATAGAAGCTACTTTTATATTATATTTTTTCTTTCTTATTGCACCGAAAACCTAATAAGTTCAATCCCCAGTAGCACAAAAAATAAAATAAAATAATAAAAATGCTTATGAAATTAAACTGATTGAAAATTTTAAAAAATGAGCAAAGTAATATTCTAAATATTATCAATTTAATCTTCACACCATCAGGTAGAAATCTCCTGGTTTCCTGTTTCCATCTACACCTCCTTCCCAGGGAAAAAACAAAAGACTATGCCTCAACCTTGACTCCATTTTCAGGGTACATTACACTTGAGCTAAAGCCATGCCAGGCCAGGAGCTTACCAGGGCACAGAAGTCTAGTAACTGTCCACATGGTTCCAGAGCACAGTGTTCAAAGGCGGATTTTAAAAGCACGCTACTGTCAACCACCAAAATCACATGTTCCTGCCTGATATTTTAGTCTCTACTTGTCTGATTCCTTTGGTTCTGGATAGTTCTTAACTGTGGGAAAATCAAGAAAGTCACATTATGTCTCTACTTGTCTGATTCCTTTGGTTCTGGATAGTTCTTAACTGAGGGAAAATTAAGAAAGTGATATTATGTCTTAAAGTCACAGAAAACTGCTCTGTGATTGATCGATAATTATTAGTTTGCAGATGAGGAAATTGAGGCACAAAGAAAAGGAAATAATGTACGCAGGGAAATATGCTTGTGGTAACAGAAGGCTGGTCTCAGTTTGAATGCTTTTTATTACTATTATAATGAAGAGGCAGGCAGATCTTTGGACATGAATCTCAAATAACCCCAATAAAATAACAAATCATTAACAATATCTAGCACAATGTCCAGGTTTTATATATTGAAAATCACCTCTGTTGTAAAAAATATATATTCTATTAACCCAACTACCATTAAATAATAGTTGCTAGGTCATAACTTCATCACAGATATTTGTATTATTGAAGACAATAGTTTAAATCTAATTAATTAAAGAAATTATCAAATTTTACTATTATAAATTTTATCCAAGAGATAAAAAGAAGTATAAAGCAAGTTTTTTGTTCTTAAAACACTTTATGATATCATAGAAGAAACTATAAAAAATCTTTAAGAATAAAATTGTTTATATTTTTTCATTTGTGATATATTGTGGCCGAAAGAATCCTCATAGATTAAATAGGAGTAAGCAATAGTAAATGGTGAGCTCATGAAAAATATCTAGGCTATTAAGGAGATATAAGACCAGAGAAGAAATTTAGCAGGCAAACATAACTACAAACTAATGACAATTTATTCCTTCTTTGAAACATTTTTACTTTCCTTGGAAGTACAGATTTTATCTTTTATATAGGCATTATTTTAACTTTGAATAGGCTTATTATTGCCTGAATTCTTTTGCTTTTATTTCATTTCTAATACACACAAATTTTAAATATACACATATAAATAGTCAGTGTATTTGGAGTTTTAATAAGAATGAAAAGTAAAATTGTATGACCCAGTTATTTTATGTGACTTATACAGTTGAAATTAGATAGGAAAACAAAATGCATGTGATATACCTGTCATTTCTGTTCTTCATTAATGCATGTACATCATGAGCTATTTTAAACTAAGAAACTGAATACATTAGCTCAGTCTGCCACCTAGTGCAAGTTTAGAAGTAGCACATATAAAGTATTACAATGCTTTTTATATCCATAAAGCAACAGATATATCAAATTTTGATATTTTAGAATTACAAATTTGATTATCTAATATATTTTATTATACATTTTAAAATACTAACAGTAAAATACATTTCTGAGAAATAATATTTCCTAAAACATAGAATAGTTTAGAAGTAAAATGACATCTTTTTTCTGTAAGTACTAAAAACATAACAAAGCAAAAATTTACATGTAATTTAAAAATAGTGGCTTGTTCCACTTAAAATTTTTCAGCAATTACATGCTGTCCTGACTCTTTGATGTTAGGTATAGCTGTGGAGATGTGTGAAATATCAGTGGAATAGTTATTTTTGACATATTCTCTTACACTGAGCAATGTGAAGATTAAAACAAGTTTGTATGGTTTGTCCCCCAATATCTCACATGTTGAAGGTTTGGTCTCTAGCTGGGAGGGTCCTCAGGAAAGGCAGAACCTGTCAGAGATGCCCTGGAGGAAAGGAGTGAAGTCACTGGAGGACCATCCCTCAAGGATAAGGGATCTTTGTCCCCCCTCCTTTATCTGTTTACCTCCTCCCTGCATAAGGGGATCAGCCCCTCCACTCACTCCTTGATGTCCTGTCCAGTACAGGCTCAAAGGGAAGGGGCCAAACAACCACGGCCTGAAACCACTGAAGCCATGGACCAAAATAAATATTTCTTACCTTAATTTATTTTTTTCAGGTATTTGGTCATAGCAATTTAACACTAACACAGAAAATCTGTTGTCACTGTACTCAATGATATGGTGCAGAAGTGCTTGACTGGGTCTACGAGAGGAATTCAGAAAATGGCTAGAGAAAATCTGAAACCCTGGAAGCAGAATTTAAGGATAACCCTTCAGGGGCTCAGATACAAGCGTAATGAGAGAACAGATAGCAAAGACAATGCTGATGAGGCTTCAGATGGAGATAGGGACTTTATTGGGAATTGGATTACAGGGCATGCATGTTACTTTATGGCAAGAACTTGTGTACTTGTCCCTGTCTGAAACTTTGTGTGAGACTTAATTTAAAGGTGATAGATTCATTTATCTGGCAAAGAAATGAAATTTTAAGGCAGCACAAAATTCAGGCAGTGACATTAATGGGTGCTTTTACCCAGATTTACAGTGAGAATTAGAAGCAGAAATTATAGCGGAAATATTTGAAACACTTACTGTTTTGCCAGAAAAATAAATCAAAGTTAAAGCCAAGGAGTGTGCAGTTGCTAAAAAGATTACTGTCATTATGGAACTGGAAAGACTCTACTCACGTAGACTCAAGGGCTAAAAGTATAAAATTATTTCAAGGAGAAGTACAAACTTGTCTTTGAAAAGGAAGCCCCAGAGTACAGAGTTAGTGCTGTACAAATAGGCAGTTGTTGGCCTAAGATTCATTTCCCTGTGTTCAGTCATCCAAGCACTAGAGGCTGCTACAACCATGGCTTGAGTAGATTTGGTATTACTTAAAAGATGCTGGTTTTGCACTTTGTTTGTGTATGAATGCAAAATTGGTGAAGTCATGGCAACTTCCATGGAGATTTCAAGGTAAACCCTGAAAGGGCAGACAGTGGGTCAGATTCCCGGCAAGCAGCCCCAAACTAGAGCTACAGTGGAGACCTCAGGAAGTTAGACGTGCCATAGACATGAACTGCTTGCCAAAGGAAGATGCAGAGCCAGCCCAAGAGAATAGCCATGTGGGCTGCAGCCAGCAGGATTACAGAGGGGGCTACCTAAGATCACTGTTGCTCACATCATGACACTATTTGCCCTGGGGGATTCTTTGAGCAGTGTTAAGAAAATATTCTTTTTGAAGAAAAAAAAATGTCCCACTCTGATTTTACAGTTTCAGCAGTACAAAAGCATCTTCATGGTATCTTTTCACCCACTTTTTCCCAAACACTCTCTAAACTGCTATGTTTTATTTCCTGTTAATCTTAAAAATAAATATCAACTTAATTGACAGTTTCCAAACCCATGAATATGATAGTTTCTGAATACCACAACTTCATGTCACATCAGTTTTCCCTTTGTTCTGATCCAAGTTCTTCAGAAGTGCACATCCCTAACACTACAAAGCATGTCATATTCCTCCTCTGGAATGTTATACCCATCTTTTTGTCCACTTAGCCTCTATTCGCTTTCCAGATATAAGAATATGAATATCTTAGTTAGGTGTTTTCTAGACCATTGGACTACAGCAAATATCCATCATCTGGTTGTATAATCTTCTACATTTTTCAGTAATTGCTATGCCTATAATCCTCTAGTTAAATCTTTAATGACTTACTTAATACCTTCCCTATCAGACTGGCAGTTCCTAAGACCATAAACTCTGTTTTTTACTGCAATCACAGTGTCTTGAAGAGTCTCAGCACTTGTTAGGTACTCAATAAATCTCTGGGCCAGATGCACTACCTTAATAAATAAGAACTGCAGGTGACCCTAGAAGTTATCCTTTCCTGTTATCAATCTAATGCTGTATTCAGGTGACAGGTCCAGGATATGTTTGTTTCACCACCCATAGTATTCATTATCATACAAGTGTAGCCTGCTAAATTTTAGAAAACAAAAGCAAAAATAAGAAAAGAAATTTTCCTACTAAAACAAACAACCCAAAGAAACTTGGGAAATAAACCACTCATGGACTTTTACCACACAGATTTAAAAGCAATTTTATTATTATTATTGTTATTTTTATTATTATTATTATTTTTTTTGGCTTTTTGAGACGGGGTCTCTCTATGCAGTTCAGGCAGGCCTTGCACTCACTTTGTAGCCCAGACTGGTCTTGAACTCACAACAATCCTCCTGCCTCAGCCTCCTGAGTGCTGGGATTACAGGCGTGAAACACCATGTTCAGCGATTTAAAAGCGATTTAATTTCTTACCTAATCTACACTAAACATTATTTTCTGTACTCTCCATCAAAAACTTTTGCTTCTCAAATTTTTCTCCATATTCCTTTCTTTCTCAGTAAGGTAAGAATAAATATAGATCCCACTGCAGGCCAAACTATTATGGCTTGTATCTAGATATTCCTCTCTCCCTTCAAATCCTTATTACTCTTAGATTGGGTTTTTCATAGGTGGGTGGATATAGGTTGTATGAATATAGATTAAGGGTGTGGGACACATAAATTAATACACTGATTGTTTTAGAACAGTTCTGGAGACAGAGAATGGATAGGCCCATGCTGGGTATGGGGGCCTCTAACCAATAGGCTCGTACCCCAGAATAGGATAAAGGGGAAATGCGACTCTCTGTTTCTTACTTCCTGCCTGCCACACTGTGGGCTGTTTCTTCTCTGCCTCTGCTCTTCTTCCAGGCCACTCTGCTTTGGAGTCAGCTGACTACAGACTAAAACCGCTATAAATTATGAGCTAAAACAAACCTTTCTCCTTTAACTTTGGTTATCAAGTTTTTTTTTTTTTTCCTGGCAATGAGAAGAGTACTTAGGACATCAAACATTCCCAAAGTAGCTCATTTTGATGGATCTATCTGACATGGTCATTCTGAAGAAGCTGTTTTTATTTTATTTTATTTATTTATTTTTTTGGTACCGGGGATCAAACTCACGACCTTGCGCTTGCCAGGCAGGCGCTTAAGCCACTGAGCTTAACCCCCAGCCCCAAGAAGCTATTTTTAATTCAAGATGCATTTTGATGTGTCTATTTAAATTTAGTTTACATGATAACATCTGTTTTCACAAAGGAGAAATATTTTCTTTTCTTTCTTTCTTTTTTTTTTTTTTTTTTGGTACCGGGGATCGAACTCATGACCTTGCACTTGCCAGGCAGGCACTTATGCCACTGAGCTAAATCCCCAGCCCCTGAGAAATATTTTCTAAATGCAATAAATGTCTTCTTAGATAAAACTTTGCCAAAGAAAATTTAAATTCAAAAACAAGAACTTTCCATTTGGAAATCAGATATTCATTTTCTAGTAGATCTTTGTACTAGGAAGACTCACCTCATTGTTTCTTCTAAGATGTGTAAATGAAAGTCCTTAGGCACAAGAGAGATAAATTTATAAAAGGATTCAACTAGACAAAGACTTCTCCTTATGGCCTCGCATGTGACATTCAGAAACTGTCTCTCCCCAGAAATGGTTAGGATTTCAGAATCTGTTCTGAGTAAAGGAATGCACATGCTCTGTTCCTTCAGTGATCTGGAACCTCTAGGGTAGAAGTTGTCCCACAGAGTCTTATGTGCTAACAAAATATTAAGATGCTGAAAAGGAAAACTTGCTGTGACAAAAGGAACAAATCAAGGTATGGGATCCATAAAAAACCTATAATTTAGCTTGTTCTTATGAAGGACTTCATTCTCACATAAATCACGATTGGCTGGAGGCTCCAGTGGCCTCACCAACCCAGAACATACTGCAAGATCATTCAGGAAATATCGGAAGTTCTGGGAGTTATATTGAAAAACGCAGCTCTTCCAACATAAATTCTCAGAAAAAATGGTATCTCTCCCTCAAAATTCATGCAGGAGCTGAACCAGCAAACACATAACTGTTACAGTGATTGAAGAGGGGGAGAATATGCCACCCCACTATGTGTCACTTTAAGGGTTATTTTGAGATCAAGGTGTTTGGGAAAAAAGCAGGTGCAAGAAATGCTCTCTGTGCTTTATTTGGTCTAAAACCAGGACATAATTTACAAATATACTTTTTGCCAGGAAAGACTACAGTTAAATACCAAAGGTAGTGAGAGTCTTGTCAACCCAGGACTGCATCAGAAGGGTTTACAAAATAAACTTCATCTACCATCAGTTTCTTATATATTTGTCTTTCTCCAATTTGCCAACACTAGAGACACGATGTATTTTGCTGTTTTGTCCTTCTCTCAAACTGTGTTTTCTTTGTTGAAGATGCTCAATAAATGAGTCCTATGCTACCTCCTTGTGTCACTCTATCCCAAGTGTCAATGGATAATTAAATGAGCAACATACATATTAATAAACTTGATTTATTTCTTTCTCTGGTTAATCTGTCTTTTTAATCTTGTCAAATCTATTTTGTCCATTTATTTTGTCCTAGCTGAGAATTTTAAAAGGTAAAGGGAAGATTAATTTTCTTCCCTGAATGAATGAAGACAAATTAAATTGTAAAATTCAGTTTGCAGTTATAAAATGCTATTAAAATTACAGATAGGAAAGAATTCTCTGCATGCTTTCAACTCTCTTTTATCCTCAGAGTTCTGTCTTCAACAAATACAGACTACAGATAAAGTAGTAAGATTCTCCCATTAGGAGCCCCATTGGACTCAGAACCCTTACAAGTCCTTTGATAATCTACATAGAGCCCTGTCAGGTGAAGCTATATGTATCAGTGAACCAGGAAGTTAGGAGTTCAACCTGTCAATTTAACTTTCTGGATAAGAAATGCAACCTTATTCTAACTTGGCAAAGCAGGCCTTATGGTGAATCAGAGCATTTGTACTGTCATACTATATTTGAATTACACCCCATTAGTGTCTTCTGGGATACAACACAACCATATTGAATATGTTTCTAATAAACATATTACTTAGTTTTGAAAGCTTAAAATGCCCCACATCAAAATATAACAGCAAAGTAATCAATTCAAAATGGTTTGGGCCAGATTAGCTCCATAGCCTTTTATAAACCCTACAATGAAATGTAGTCACATTCACGTAAAGCAACAACATACAGTAATGTTTACCTCCCTAATACAGACGTCAAGTAAATTAGAAATTATAATACTTCCCCTTTGAAATAAACAATCAAACTAAAAAGAATATTGCACTTATCATCTTGCCTTAATAATAATCTGATTTATAAAGTAGCCATAATGTCAGTTTAAGTAAATCCTTTTTAGACTATATTTTAGGATGCATTCTTTTAACAAGCAGTGGCTTCCTGTTACCATTTGCTTGTGATACGTTAGGCACTGCTCTGAATACATTCAGAATTCAGCTCATTTTGTTACATCAATTGCTTTACCTGGCAATATTGTTGCAGGCAGATGGGTTAGTCAGAAATATTACAGGCAGTGAGATAGGGTTGGGCCCTCGGTGGAGCCAGTGCAGACACTTGTGGGGAAGCTCATGCTTCCTGCTGTGAACCAGGCCTCAAGACAAAGACCATACAAATGCACCCATATCCTGAGGATTGATACCCTAAATAGCTCCCATCCCCCTAGGAAAGTCACTGCTCTGTAAGAATGCCCGCTTTCTACGTGACTGACTTCCCCATTTGTCCTTAATGTAATCAATTTTAGCTGAACTATTGATCTTATTGGCTGACTATAGTTATGCCCATCTGCCTTGTGAGCTCCCAGTCTTCCCCTACTTGACTTTTATTCTGTAAAAGTCCCTAAGAAGACAGAGTCCTTGGCAACCTGCTTGGGACCCCTTTTGTCTTCTCTTCAGACAGAAGCTTTCTTTCTCTTAATAAATATATTCTGCTCTTTCCTCCGTTGTTCCTAAAATTCATTCCTTGATTTTAGAGAACACGAGCTTGTACTGGACTTAGTAGGTTGAGAGTTTCTTTCCCCTATATTAATATGATGGCATAGTATGGACACACTTAGATTACTTAGATTAAAAAAGACTTTAAGCTATGGAATCCTTCTAGTCTTATTTGTAACCTTTCTTGATGCCAAGTGAATGGCTCTAAGGATATCTGTAATTAATTTAACATACTTCAGAATAAAAACATGGTGGGTGTTGTTTAAATCAAAGTCTAGGTTTACCATTCCATTTCACCAGCAGTTTGGTTTACTTTGGATTTAATGAGAAAGGTCACACAAAACAGTTTCTGTTATCTACAATCTAGTAATATCACAGGTCTTAACAATTAACAATCTCCACTGAGGAGATTAGTGATGTCTGTCAAGGTATGAGAACTGCTTAGTATTTTAGAACTACTATTCATTCATGCACGATTAATACATAAGAATTTAGTTCCATAGGAATTGAGGACTGAAGTTTTAATCCTAAATATTTAGAAATTCAGCCACTGTGACTGCATTTCCAGTTGCCTGATGCTTACTGAGAAAGAAAACTGAATCCTGTCTCTAGGATGTTGTCATCTGCCTCTAGAGAATTTTATGCAGGTGCTAAACAAAGAATCTACAAGTACAGAAAACTGAGAGAGGAAGGAAGAGAGAAAAGGAAAAGCTGAGATTAGTTTTAGTTGATAGTAAATAATCAGTAGTTTTCCACTGATTTTTCAGCACAGAATTGCTTATAATGATTAATACTGAAATTTAATGGGGGTAAGGAGAAGAAAAAGGTTCTCGGTTATTTATGTACAGTAGATTAATAGAAGGTAGGTTCTTGTTGTACTTAGTGCCACCATTTTGTTCTGTATGTGCCACACCCTCTGACCTTTAAAAAGGAGAAAACAAGATGTCCTATTTCCTCAGGAATGCACAGGTGTGGGCCCCCCACATCTTTGTGGTTTTTTTTTTCCCTTTATAAACCACCCCCAAATCTTAGCCCAGTTGCACAGCAGTGTAAATTCCACCCTCGCGCTATGTCCCTGGATGCCAGCCTAAAAATAAATAATAAAGCGCTCTTTTTTCTTTTTCCTCCAAGATGTCTTGGCCTTTTTATTCTTTTTGCCTTTTTATAATTTTCATTTTATTTTGGGGTGCAGCCTTTTGGGGTACAACAGTTCTATGGTAATCAAAGGACTGTTAAGAGTTGGTGATATTAGAAACTAAGTTGTAATGCCTAGAAAATTGAATGCTAGATATTGGAATATTGAAGGTAAAATTATTATTAGTTCAAAGTCAAGGTCAGGACCAGAAGAATAGATGGCTAAAGTAAAATACTGAAAGGAACACTGTTGACATCAAAAATTGCAGTAGAGTTGGCAAGTCAGTAAATTAGGATCTAAAATCTTTTGAGAACAAATGATGTAGACCTATAAAACAACTCTCAAGTCTTACCTGACTGGGCCACTTATTGATATGTGTGATATTTGTTATACCACATGATTGTATACATGTCTGATGTTTTATTACATAAGACTAGCCAAGTTTTGCAAATATAGATTAGCAGCTTATCTGTCCTCCAGAAAGTTTCACAGTTTCTTTCCTGAAAAAAACTGTCACATTTTTTGTTGCAAGAGGCAATGTCTTTATAGGACACAGGGGAGGAATTAACAGAATTAATCACTTTGCAACCCAGGTATCGGGTTTTTTTTTTAAATTCTGCAGGAATATGTATCTATCTATTGATACATACATATATATTCAGTCTAGATGTCATAAAAATTGAATAATTTCTAAAGGATTCTGCTTCTAAAGATAATAGCAAAGATATTCCAAATTGCTCCTTCATTCATTACTCAACATGCTGTAGACACATCTTCAGCCAAGTACTAGACTAGGGCAGCACTTGCTGACAACTGGCACATGTATACCTGCCCTTAATTGTTTTCATTGATTAGTTTTAAATTATTTCTCAGTAACTTATATCTCAGTAACTTAGGGAGTTATTATCATCTAGAATCAAGATAATTCATTCAGAGAATGGAAAAAAATCAAATCAATAGAAATTTCACCATAATAGAAATAAACTCAGTGAGTTGAAAACAAAACAGCATTAAAACACACACACACACACACACACACACACACACACACAGAATACTCTTCTTTTAAAACTAATAATTAGCTTTTGCAAGGCATGGAACCCAACAGTGATTTGTCTTTACTTGCTGGGCTACAAATCTCATCCCTGAATTAATTCTCTCCTCTATAATTACACATGTTTATTCTCTATTGCTTACATATCTATCATATTTAAACATGTCTTATATCTCCTTTCCACTTAGAAAAGCACGATAACTAGTCAGCTCTGTTCTAAGCGAGCATTCACATTATAATAACTTCAGACCATACCCTTCTTCTGGTTGCAAATTCAGAACAGATTTTCCAGTTTTTGGACAGATTCTTTACATCATACTCCAAATTTTCACTCTGAGAATCAATTTTGTTTCTTTTTTATTTTTATCTTTTATTGTTTTTTGTACCCGAGACTGAACTCATGACCTTGTGCTTGCCAGGCAGCTTGTGCCAGGGTGCTAAATCTCCAGCCCTTTTGTTTGATTTTGAGATAGGGTCTCACCATGCAGTCCAGGCTGGCTTTGAACTCATGACAATCCTTCTGCTTCAGCCTCCTGAGTGCTAGGATTACAGTCTTGTGTGGGTGTTATGCCCACCCAAAAAATTAACTTCAGACTCATCTCTGAATTTTGAAACCAAACTATAACCCAAGATAATTTTCCTTAATATAAGCACTGCTACTATATGAAGATATGAAGGTAGAGTGATAAAGGATATTGTTAGGCCTGTTATACTTACTTTCATAAATTGGTAACTTAGGTATTTTCTTTTAGTTGTTATAAATACTCGTACAAGTGAAACAAAGGGACCTGATATTTAAGGTTTCAGATGATTATAGGAAGAATCACTTCAAGTGACATAGATGTCTCAATTTATAAATGATTTTGCTTCTGGTTATAGCAAATACCTTTGTCCAGGACTATTCACATTTGGCCATTGATAACCACAACAGAGAAATATCTCTGAGTCGGTTTAATGAAACTAACTGATGAGTTAAGTTAATGAAACACAAAAATAGTGGAGATAAGGAACTTGCTTATAAGGTAGATAAATTACCTGGTCACAGCTTTGCAACTTTTCAACCTTAGCTAATTGCAAGCTTGAGCTGCTCACAGGCATGAAGCCAAAATCAGAACACGGATAACTTGTCCTACAACATGACTGCTGCTGCTGCGCACATTTTTTTTTTAAATTTAGTATTATGTTTTCTAAGAAAACTGGCATATAATTCCATTTAAAAGAATTACTGCTTTGCTGTTAAACATTTCACTTTACATGGTGTCAATCACATAAATGCATGAGTTTTGTGATCAAATGACTTATAACTGAATGAATGAAAAAAAAGAATATAAGTCACTGTAAACATCGTAAGTTCATTCCTCACACGAAAGTCATACTCAAGTATTTCACACTTGTAGCATGAAGGCAGTGACAGGGTTGGTGACAGACACATACCTGAAAAGAGTCTGCACGTTGACGATGGTCTTGGCATCTGCCATGTAGTCCTCCTCAGCACTCATGGTACTCTCTTTGTCTACCACCACCATATTTGCAGCAAACGTCACTCCACACCTGAGCAAATCATCTAGGCTTTGATAAAAAACAATAGAGAAAAGTGGACTTGCAATAAACCACCATGTTAGAATGATCGCTCAGAATTTCTTGTTGCTATACTTACATAAATTGTCTTTACATGTGTATGATTAGTGTGTGCATAGGTAGATACTAATGGAAATTATTATATAGTGTTATCTACTGATAGAAAATATTTAGGAAACTTTAGATTTCATTAGATATCTGCTTTCAGAACATCTATGTTAAGAGTTTATTTTATAATACTTATTAATGATGTATACGATGTTTGGAAAGACCCATTTTGCAATAAAAAGGGTACAGTGTATTACAATTATGTTTTTACAGTTAATATACTACTTCAAACACATAAATTTACTTTTTTATTTCTATGGTGCATTTGGTAAGACTAGAGAAAAATACTATTACTTTATATTGTCAAGCCTAGTGAAGAAATATAAAACTATGAAATGTTTATTTTTAAATCTTTATTATTTCATGTTACTTATTTTTGTGTTTATTTGATATAGGATCTCAACAAATTGCCTAGGCTGTACTTGAACTCTCCATCCTCCCGTCTCTTTATCCTGAATAGCTGAGATTACAGGCACACATCAGTGTGTTCACTTTATTACTTCCTCACGTAAGAGCTATGGCTAGAGACTGTTTCTACAGAACTATGAATCTGGAAATTGCAAAAATGTCTTCTGCATCTACACCTTCCAATTACCCAGCCCAAGTGTTTAAACAAGTGGTTGAATAAACTGATTTTTTTTTTTCTGTCTGGAGTGATTACAAAATTAAAAGACAAATACACGTGATCTATTATAGTCTTCTCCCCTAATTCTATTAAAACACCTTGCTTAACCCACTTCCAGTAAAGGGAAGATAAAGATGTTGACTCCTTAAAGCTGAAACAAAAACTGTTTTCCTGACTTTGCTTTATCCAACTGGAAAAAGACAGAACTAAATAGTTAAGGGAGATTAAACTTAAAGGAAAGAGTGTTGTACAGAGTTAATTGAGTACAGATAAGAAGCCATAGATTAATTTATCTCACATCTTTCTATTTAAAATAGGAAGAATGAAATTTAAATAACAATAGTCTTTCTTAGATTCTTAAAGAGTCAGGTGTCTGAGGATCTTTTCCAAGTTAACTGGTAGAAATTAGCTATGTTACTTTAAAGGGGATTATTTTCCTTTTATAGCAAGGTGGGAGGCAGAATTTCTTACTCTGTTATTAGGTGAGAGAGTATTACCAAAGCTTTGAGTCCAAGATCCCCAGGAGTAGTCCAGAAAAAATATTTCACTTGAATCAGGAGCAGTGTTCTGTGGCAGAGATTTTATGGCTAAAACTGTGGAAACAGAATGTTATTCCAAATAAATTTCCTATGGTATGAGGGGCCAGGACCATAACACCCAATCAATTTGATAGTCTTCAAGCTTAAACCCTAGGGATACTTGGGTCTTTCTTGTATTTAGGAAATTTATTATAATTGTCCTTACATCCATTTTAAAAGGAGTTATCCAGGGGCTTGGAAAGTAGCTCAGCGATGGAGCACTTGCCTAGCATGGGCAAGGCCCTGAGTTTGAATCCATCTCTAAAATACTACTATATGTCCCCTTATAGAGCATAAATATGATAACTAAGTCATTTGCTTTCAAACCACGTGATATTTTGCACTACTTCTTGTGTTTCAGTTTTCACAATCTTTCCCCATTTATAAAAAACTGCTCATTTAGAATTACTTAGAAAAATGGAAAAGATAAAGTGCTAGAAGTTAAGCTTGGTTGGATGAAGATATATAGTTAGATGTTATGATAGAAAAGATGAAGGTTTAATCAGTAATAATTAAGCTGAAGTTAATATTTGACAAAGGTTTCATTATAAGATAGCTGTATTAATTGATGAAAGTTACAAATATCCACATGTATGAACCAAATCCATCCTGAAAAACTTTGGTTGTTATATTTTACTCATAACATTGGAAACATTATTATGCGTTTAAGTCAACAGACAATATATACAATTCCAATTACATTCCTGAAAAGTATACAAGCTCATTTGTTCTTTATACTTTAATTTTGAATCAATATTTTTATTTACTTAATATTTCATTTATCCACTTCCCTTTTTAAAATAGACTAACCATGTGTTTGTATATTTCATGTCTATTTTTAACTTCTCTATTCTATTCTCGTTTCTCCAATATGCTGCTTTACACAGTGCAGCCACCAGATGGCAGTCAAGGAGAGTTAATGCGAACGAAAAGAAAGATGTTACAAATACAGCGATTAACTGACAGCGCCTCCCTTCTCATCCTTTTTGATTTTTTTCCCCCCAAGGCTAGAATGTGAATTTTAAGAGTGTGAAGGTGCATCCTTAACTATGTTTTAATTCATTTAAAGAAGTTTTTCAAATAAGAACAATTTCAAACATATGCAAAACAGAATGATACAGTTAGCTATGAACTGTGTTCCACCACCTGAGTTCAATAATTCTCAATAGTAGCCAATCTTGTTTCATGTTTCTCCCTAGAAAATTAAGGCTCTCCTTTTATTTAACACTAATATTTTCACTAAGAAAGTTTCACTTCACAGGGTATATCAGAAAAGACAGAATGCCCATTCTTTTCTCTTTTTAATGTTTTTTTCTCATTTTTAACTGAATACTTCCATTTCAAAGTTACATTGCTGGTTGTAAAATATATGTAAAATTTAAATGGTAGATTTAGCAATCTTCATTTTAGTTAGTTAGCTAGTATTATAATTAATGATGTCAATTATATTAATGTAAAATGGAGACTAAACATATTTTAATCTGGTTGACCTTTAATATGTCTATATAGTTAATAAATACATTTAAAGCCTGCAGATAAATTCAACATTTACAGGCAAGACTATTAGCACTAGACTTCTCAATTTTAGCTTGTTAGCATTTTAAAACTGGAAAATAATGCATATGATTCAGATACATTAGTTCTCTGTTCTTTTACTTTATATTAAATAACATCACCATGATGCATATATAAGAATATATGTTGTTATACTAACGCATGACACATATTTTGATTAACAATATTTTAAAAATTTTGGTCTCTGATACGTGACTGGGATAAGATGCTCCTGTGTGGTGTGCTGGGGATGTGGTAGTGGCAATGCTCTTAACCCTAACCATAGCACCAAAAATTTTAAAAATCTAAGCTAAAATTAACATTTCTAAAGTACTTTGGAGGTTTCCACACAAGTTATGTTAATGATATCATTGCATTTTTCAGGCCAGTATTACAATAGCAATATGGTCATTTAGAAGACACAGAATTGAAATAGGTTTGAAAACGGAGGACAACTGACAAGATGACATGCAACACAATTAGCTTTGGTTCAACAATACATTAATTCTTAGAAAGTATAATACAAGATATATAACCTTTACATGCACACGATATTATATTAAAAAAACAGACACAGCAAACAACACTCATCATGCAGCAACAAGACACGGCACGTGACAAACCACAGGACGCTACACTACTTATGTGTCAAAAATTTTGTCACCTACTTGTCAATAGAGCCCACCATGTAGTAAACCATTGGAAACCAACAGATTGCATCCAGAAAATGCATATCTGGCCTAAGTAGCAGATGGGTTACAAAATGAAACACAGTGTCACAACAGTGGCAGCACTTGTAGGGAAAGGAAGCAACTGACTTAGTTTGCATTTCCAATACTAAATATTGCTGATGAGATTAATTCTAAGTGCTTTTTCCTTAACATTAATTAGAAAATATCATTTGCATTTGTTTTGAATTGCACAATAGAATTAAGTATTTCATCTTTATAAATCAGAAACATTATGGCATAATTCTATAATATGCTAATTAGCATTCTTAATTATGGCTAAAATCTTATCAGTGAATTTAAAAGTTTTTCACATAGAGGCTTTGAACATAAAGTAAAAATAACTTTTTTCAAAGGCATAGAATACAAATGCCTATTAAAAGTAGCTATTATGCATTCCTATTAATGGTAATTTTGCCCTGGAATGTATACAACCATAATATGCTCAATTATAGTCAACATGGCAAGTAAGTATAGACTCTATGTTCATGCAAATATGTATTTCACAAAAATTACAATGAAAATATTTCACTTTTTAGTTTCTTAACATACTCAATACACATCGTTTAGCAAACCCTGAGTGTGTACATTTGAGGAAAGAACCACCAAACTAAAAACTTAAAAATAACCCAATATACTACATTCACTTTAGAATACATCTATTCATCCTTCTATTTGCTTAGCATACATGCATCTGCAAATTTTATTTTCTGTAATAAACACATTCAGAGTCAGACATTTTTAAAAGAATACAATGTTAGCTTTTTAGATATACAGAGGATAGTGAACCTATGTACAAAAGCAGCAAAATGAAATTCATGTTTCAATCTGAAAATCAACATAGCACTCAGGAGGCAGGAAGGATTTTAGAGAAGTGCTACTTCATTTAAAAAAATGTGTAAGAGTTTGCCTAGTATCGGAGAGGAAGGAAATTTTCAATCAAGAAAATTAAAGCACCTGTAATTTCCCACATACTTAGACCCAGCTAGAAAAACTCTTTTTCCTCTTTGTCTTAATTTTCCCTTTTGAATGTCTTTCTGTATCTAATGAAAAAAGAAACATCAGTACAGCAAAGCATAAGAAACCTTCTGATGACTCACTTATAATTTTGATTAAAGTCCTCCAAACATTTATTTGTAATCATTTAATTGATCCAGTACTATTACAGATTCAAAGTGTGCATGATTCATCTAAAGGGTCCTCAATAATTTAGTTTATAAGTTAGTTTCAGTTTTTGCTCAGTTATTGTTGCCATTTCTACTATATTATTAAAAATAACACTAGAAGGAACAGATTTGAATAATTTGTTGTATTGGATATCATTTCTCAAAAATATTCTCAGAATGTATATTAATTAAGTACATACACATATATATTATTATATATATTATATATTTTATATATATATATATATATATCACAGTTTATAAACTTTTTAAAGTTTCTGATGTACATGTATGGTTTTCAACAAACAAACTATACACACTGCAAGTAACAATCTGATAGCACCTTAGGCAGAGATTCCTATGATCTCTTTTTCTAGGAATACCCACCCTCCTTTTGAAAATTAGGACAATTCTAATTGTTAATTCCAGGTTGCCCTTCTCTCATCATACTTTATAACTGTAGAAGCATGCATGGGGCTTCAAGTACCAGTAGCAATGAGACACAGTCAGATTTTGTGATAGTTTGAAAAATCCATTTACTTATGTCTTTGGAGGCTATTAGTATTATTTATTTGTAACTTTATATAGTTCCAGTCAGATAAAATGAGTATTCCAAATGTCAATAGCTCACGTATCAGGGTTGGGTCCAGTTCTTTATTAGTAATTGCAGATATATATCCAGGCTATGATAATCTCTTTTTAAAGAGGGGGTCAAAATATATCCTGATAGATAGAGATCATTTCAGTTCTTTTATACAGAGAACTTCTATATAGAGATCATTTCAGTTCTTCTATTACAATCTTCCTTGACCCTTTGTTGATATACTTGATATACCTTTGACCCTCTGTTGATATACTTGATATACCTTTCTTCTACAACCTTAAATCACATTTAACAATATCGAGTCACTCAGTTCAACAAAAGCATTGAAAATTTTCCTTGTAATAACAAGTATTGAGACAAAGCTTGTCACTATGCTACGTCAATCTTTCTGTTAGAGTTAAAACCAAGAATAAAGGCTTTGGATTTTGTTGACTTACCCAGTGGAAATTATGAAAACTATTTGATCATCAGAATCATCGCCTTGATTTGCAAAACTCACATATTTTAGTTACACATAACTCTGCCAAACCAGTGTATTTAAAGTTGGCAAGGAATCTTAAAATTCTTACAACTTGCTTTGAAATTGTAGAAGCATGATTCATTGTTACATGAATTGAGCTATGTTATAAACTCTCTTTAGCCCTGGTAAATATATAATCCCGATCAAAGTTATTTATTGTAAAAAGAGTACTGTCATATTGTTTGTTAAAACAAATAGATATGGTATATGTAATACTGCTATTGAGAAAAATCATTTAAAAGACAATCTGAAATATAAAGAAAAATTAATTTTCATTTGCATGTTTGTGCCAAAACATTTAAAAACATTGACACCAGTGTTTATGACACCAATCTGCTTAGTAATTGAATAGCATAATTATATCATAGGCCTTTAATAGATCAATTTTTTCACTCATTGGAAGATAGTTAATTAGCAAACATTGACTTTCTTTAAGAAACATTATTGAGAAACACTAAACAAAAACATGCAACTTTCATAAAAGTAGATGTTCTTTTCTCATACTGGACCCTAAAATACAGATGAAAAGTTGAATGTAGAAAAAGAAAATCATTACTGCAATAGAATAAAATACATAAAATTTTTAAAAATCTGACTTCTAAATAGAGAAGTTCTATCTAGTAATTGCATTAAGAAAGAGTTGTAAAAATGATTCACCAATTTAACTATAAAGTTTATCATAAAATTCTTACATGTAAGCAATGTGTCAAAATTGTTTATTAAAAATACAGAGCTCAAAATTTGTAAAGAAAAATACAGAGCTCAAAATATATAAAAAATCTTTTCGAGTAAGTAACAGAAAGATAAATATAGCAGGAAAAAAGATCTAGGGCAAAATAAATTTTCTGAACAAAATAAAACAGGCTGAAATTATGTAGTAATAAAAAACAATTTAACATAAAAAAGTAATTGATCTTAATAAATAGAATAAAAATGAGCATATTCATTATAGTTCTAACTGTAACTTTATTAAGAAAAATGACTAAAGTCTGATTCTCATAAAATCTTCAGAAATTGCCATTATACCCAAATATTAAATTGCTTGTGATTAGTAAGAAATGAAAAGATTTGTAAATCTGCACCCTTTACAAAATTCAAAACCATTATTTCTTTTCCACTGAATTAAAAACCAGAAGAAATTTAATTTTATTATTTCTAATTCAAGAAATGAGTGTCTTTTAGAGTTTCATAATACTACTTTTGCATAGTTTATTTATCCACAAAATATTGAAGTTTAATTGCAACTATTGAAACTAACTTCATTTTTTCAATTAATGAGTCCTCAAAAAATGAACCAAGTATTGTGAATAGTGACAGTGTTCGTTTGTTTGTGGTTTTGTTTTGTTTTGTTGATTGACAGAATGCAAGCTTCCTGTCTGCCTTTCCTGTGTCAGAGTTTTTGCTGGTGCTTTATGTGCATTAACTCACAGCACTTCAGAAGAACCTGTTAAGTGTCCTAATCTTTTTACAAATTAAAATTGAGGCTTAGATTCAAGAACATTTAATAAGCTTAAAAGGGTAAGCTTAGCCCTTTATTTCAAATCTGTCTGAGCCTAGTGTTAGAATTTTTCTAACAAAGCATTAATTTATCAAACATTTTTATCATTATTTTTAAAAATAAGTTCAAGTTTTCTTGGCATTATATGTGGAAGCTTAATAAATGGGTAGTTTAAAGGAATTTTTGGTAAAAACAAAGAGTGAAGCCTGGATCTTGCACTTCACCTTTTGTAGTTTTGGGTTATGTATTCTAGCTTATGATTTGCTTTGCTGGTGTTATCAGATGACTAGATGACCTTTAGTGTAGGGTTGTAATCAAAATATCTGGTATTCATATGGCATATGGCATAACAGAACAAACAGAACTGATTGTCAGTCTATCAGAACTGACACCAACTCTAATGAGCTGTTGAAAATCAGACTTGCTCTAATAAACTAAGTGAAAGATGTTTTTTGATATGACACTTCTATTTAATTTCCCTGTTTTGTAGAATTCTATTAGAAAATATTGAAAACACTTATTTCATCATATTGTGTGCATTACAAATTTTACTCACATTTTAAAATTCCATGCTTATGATCTGTTGTTTTAAAATTTTGCTATAGTGAATTAATTGATCTTTTGACTAAATTTCCTAAAGAGTCATGCACCAATTTTATTTTCAGGATAGTCTTGTCAATTCAAAGTAGAGTAACACTCTAAAAACTAAGTAATAATTTAAAACTGTGTATAATCACCGCTGTAATGTTTGTAGAGCATGAAAATATTTTAAAAGCAGAAATATCAGGTTTTTTAGGTAACATTGTAAGATAAATTGCAAAATACTAGCAATTGCAGAGGAATATGTGTCTCTCTTTAAAAAGAAAAAAAATTGTATAAAACTTCTGGGAACATTATTTATTACTGTTTAGTTTTGTTTCCTCATTCTTGACCAATAAATGTCAACAGAAGACAGCAAATGAAAATATTAGGCACCACTTTTAGGAAGTATGCAGGAAGCTATTAGATCTTACAGCACAGTTTTTTCAACCTAACAAATATATTAAAATAATTATGACAGATAACAATATAATAATACATTGAAATAAAGTCAAGCCTTACAGTAATAATCAAATAGCATCTTCTGAACAGTTGAATCTAAAATGTAAATCATTAGGGAGAATAATGTAATATTTAATGCAAAGTATTCTGATATTAAAAGTATTCTTGCTTCCAAAAACAATTGATTTTATATGTATATATATATATATATATATATGATTTCAAAAATTAAAAACCTGTAAGAACATATAGCCCTAAGAACAAAGAATTAGAAATTGCATAGAGAATTCTAACCCTAAAATTGACCTTGTGAAAGCTCAGGTAACTGCTTTGGTTTGTTTTTACATCAATTGTGAAATAAAAAATGCTAGTGTATTTGAGTCATTCAGCCTTTAGTTTATGGAAATGTCTGCTCTGTAATTTGTACGCTTTGAGTTTTATAATTGCTTGTTATGTCTCTCTTAGTCTAAATCATCTTTCCCTACGTAGTATGAATATATTTCTTATCAAGATAAAATATAAAATAAAGATAAAATGTCTGTAATAATGGCAAACACATACTAAATGTTCAATAATTATTCCTATCGTTAAAAAATAGAATCAAATGATTTCTATGATAAATATAGTATCTTTATAATAAAGTAATCTTTATAATAAAATATTGTTGGATAAATGCCACATCTATATTTATATATATATATATATTTATATAGACCAATTTTAACAAGTAATTAATTGAAGTTTACAGATTATTTTGTGATGACTAAAGGAATTAAGCCTCTACAATCACATGACTTGATAATCCTAATAAACATTAGGATTATAATGATTCAGTCATTTTGGAGTCAGATATTTTGATAATTTCCTTGTTAAAATCCAGAGAGAGATGGAGGTAGTTACTTTGTAATCTATTTGAGCTGCACAAGGAAATGATTCCTTAGTTCCTACTGGCTGGAATCATGTGGTAATAAAAAGGCAATTAGTGTTTCTGAGATGGACTAGACTGGTAATAAGACTAGAGACTAATAATAAGGCTGGAGACTGAGAAAGAAGAGCTGCTCTCTTTTATAATTTGGATCAGAATGTCCTGCAAAATGCTCATGTCCTCAGAGATGGGACATCTACGTGATGATTAGATCATGAGCTCAATGAATGTGCTGCTAGGAAGTAGGGCCGTCTGGTCCTATCTAGGAAAGCAGGTCACAGGAGGCACGCTATACTGCTTCTAGGATTCTCTTCCCTGTGTTCTGTTCTCCTGACAGCAGGAAGACAGCAGCTTTGCTCCATCATGTCCTTTAAGTAAGCCTTTCCTTCAAGCTGCATGTGCCAGGAATTCTGTTCCACTCATGGAGGAGAGATAACTAACACATTCTCGATTTCACAGAGATAACTCCACTCCCAAATTTCAAAAGACAGATTTTTTCATGGGGGAGAGTTACACATCAGGACAAGAATTTTTATCTTGAAATAAAGTAAAGAAGAAGAAAGGGAAGGCTTTGCTGTCAGTCCTACAAGAGGGATACTATAAACAGTTCCATGACTTTCTCCTCAAGCTTCTTTAGTTCTTCTGGAAACCTGAGGCTTGAATTGACACAATTTGATCCAAGTCTTCTAAAATGAAGTTACTCTAAGTTTACAAATTCTGTCATGAGGGGAGTGGGCACATCATAGAGAATCAAAACTTGACAAATTTGAGTGTACATGGTCAGTTTAGCAGCTCTCTTGTGCAAGCCCAGTCGATCATGATCCAAAGTCATGGAATGGCTTAGCAACCTGCCTATTGCTATAGTCAATCATCTCACACTCAATTTTCTCTTCCTAAGATTAATTTGTTTTAATACGTTTGCATTTGCTCTGACATTGGGTTCAAATTTCTATTTGCCCAAGCCTAGTCTCAATGTCTCTGTTTTCCTTAATATAAAAGAGGTAGTAAGGGGCTGGGGATTTAGCTCAGTGGCTTAAGCACCTGCCTGGTAAGTGTGAGGTCACGAGTTCGATCCCCAGTACCAAAAAAAAAAAAAAAAAAAAAAAAGAGGTACTAAGAAAGTCACTGTAGCATCACACCTGCAAAATTTTCAGTTAAAAAGTTTACCAATGTGCTCAATTTTTAGTGGTAGGGCTGTGAAGATGTCACTAAAAAGAGACATCAAGTGAGTATTTTGATATTGGTATATTTGGAAAAATCAATACCATGAAGAACATTGTACCATAAAGTTATAAATACCTGTTTTGAAAAACTTTTGATAAATTTAAAAACAGTGACAAAGCAACAGAATTTGGTAATTTACTTTATCCTGAAATTTACAGCATGTTGGAATGGATGAAGAAAATGAAGGATCCTAAAATATGACCTTGATATAAGGCCCCCTGCTGTTAATTTTCAGTCATAGAAAGGGATAAATTAGGGGTAAAAAATGGTTTTGACCATTACCTTCAGTGAGCTATAGTAGCATTTGCAGAATTTCTAAAGTATTTAAGTAATTTTATTTAACAAAAATTAGTCAATTGATTAGCCTCAAAATCAATATATGTGATAAAACATTACTTGTACAATATTACATAAAGTTTTAACAATAGTACACTGATAATGCATGATGATGCACCATGTTACAACATATAAAAATGGATCAATCAGTGCTTCTCTGATAATTAATGGTTCATTAGAAATATAAGAAAATAGTTCAGTTTCAGCAGAATTTTTGCAGGCTAATTAATTAATTTAAGAAAAACTGCATTAGTTGCATCAGTAGCTTATTTCCCATGGCATTATGAATGGATGACCACTAGTAAGATAATTTCAAAAGTCTTACAGTATTCCAGTGACATTTAAGTAATAATTTTGAAGCATAACTATACTCAATGACTTGGTCATAGGACAGAACTCATCTTCCAAAGAATTGTGTACCGTAATGTACCTGATTTAAAATGCTACCCACAAATTAAAGTCAATTATTTTTGTATACATAATGTAATCTTAAAAACTCTTTGTCATGTTTGTGTATTTTTAAAATATACTTACGGGTTATCCAATAGCAGTACTATGGGATTAAGTTCTTTCTTTGGTCTATAATATGCCCTGAGAGGAACAATAAAATTATACAATCCATTTCCAGCTGTTTCAGCTGCAACTATAATAAGTTTATTTTTGAATCCATAGGCTTTTGCATCCTCATAGTAGTTATGCTGGCAACTCTAGAAAAGAAAAATTACACAAAGAAATATCATTTTTATACTCCAATAAAGGTAAAAAAATTAGCAGTATAAAATTAACCTAATTAAATAAATCCTTATATTCTAATAAATATGAAGATGGTTACATTTATCCTTGCCCAGCACTTCAATATAAGGTAGGAAAACAGGTATTTACGGAGTAGGCAAATGGACCAATAAAGGTGATGCTCAATGTTCAAAGAGTCAGGAGTGTGTGTGTGCACATTTCCAGTTGTACACTAAGAATTACTGCTAGATAACAGCTGGGTATCTATACTGAAAACATATTTACCTACAACTTTTATTTCCAGAACTATAATAATGCTATAATTAAATAGCCTCAGAAATATTTCTAGCACTGGGAATTTAAAGTGATGAACTACAAAAGAATGAAAAGGACAGAAAAATACTGTCTACATGCATAGCAGGGCTGTGATGATGCAAATATCCATAAGTACAGTAATAAAAATAATCAACAAAAAACAAGAGCAATACATTGCCAAAGTTCATTGTTAGTTTGAGGGTTTTCTGTTATTTCCTGAGAGTCTAGAATTCACTAAGGTTAATATTACTATACCAATAATGTTTTTAAATTAAAGTATGTACATGAAAAACTGCTTTGGTATTCTACTCTTTCACTGTTACATATCTCTGTATGGGTTTCTTTTTATTTATTTGAGTTGAAATTAGTTCTCTTTGGGATATTCTTTGCCACTATTCTACAGCAAAACATTATAAAATACTAGTAAGTGGAATGTATCATGAAAAAACAAAAAGTAATAAACAAAAGAATTAGACCCACAAAGACTACATGTATTGGTGTGGATTCAAGGTTAGTAAGTTGTGCATGGTTAGTATGTTTAAAGAAACAAGAGAAAGCATTTAAAGCATGAACAAAAAACAGGAAACTATTTAAAATACCTAAGACAGATGTTAAAAAATGTATCTGTTTCTATATATCTATTCGGACTAAACAGTATAACTCAAAAGATGATTTAAATTGCAGATATAATGCAGCTGAAGGCACCAATCACAGGGCAGGGCTGAAAATATTCCCCAAATGCAAAGTAGAAAATAAAAGAAATTGAAACAAGGAAAAATTAAAAGGTCTGGAAGATAGTTTGATATTAAATATGTGTTAAATATTAATGACACATATTTAATAAGAATATCTTAAAAAGAGATGTCAGAATCAAAAAGACTTATTTGAAAGAATATTGATGAAAGACCTTCTAAAAATGATTAGAAACTCAAATCATCAGGAAACTATGGATTCTTATCCAAACAAAAGAAATGCACAATCCTACATATTGTAATGAAAGAACAGGACATCCAGACAATAAGATCTTAAAGGCACCCACAGAAAAAGAAAAGACTGCCTACAAGAAACAAAACTGGAAGATGGGCTAACTTCTCAGCTGGAACAAGAAGCACAAAATAAAGATCTTAAAGTGCTAAAAATAGAAAATATTGGCCTGTCCTGTTTCAATTACCAAGTTTCAGCAGCTTATTCTTGTATGGATATTTTAAAATATGGCTTTTTAAATTGGAAATTGTATTTTTTAAGTCTTCTTGAAGTTGCTTTAATTGCTGCTTAAAGACAGTGCTTCTTTTGCTAAAAAATCAAATGACCTTGACAGTGAAAGTCAACAGTACATGATATAAAAATATTAAACGAGATACTGAACATTCACTAAGAACCAAGGCATGTAAAAATGATCCATGTTGGCCATATTGAGTTCTTTAAATCAGTTTCCTGAATTCTTGGGCTGTGGAGCACATAGATACTAAATTTAAAAATTGTTCATGGTTATTCTACATTTCTAGAAAGACTCTTATCATCAAAGGGGGATGACAGTCCCATAAACCAGTTTCTTATGGTTTGCACAGATTTGTTAAAATGTGAATACTCCTAACTGCCTTGTATGGTAGAATCCAAAAGTTTTCAGGATGCTGTGTCACATTCCTCTGAAGATTTTTTCTTTATTGTCACATTCATAACTTTGATACTTACATTTAAGTTGTCCATGTTGCAGAAAACAGAAGCTATACCTACCACAGAATCCCGTTAATATTGTACAGTTAAACTGGGGCTCTTATTTTTGATGTTGAAAGCCATTTTGTTTTTCATTGTACATAGACACATTGTCTCTTTAAGATGTGGTTGAAATTGTAGAGAATGTAGCCAAAACAGTAATAAATAATGACAGTTAAAATGTAAAGACTATGAAAATTACATTCAAAGAGAGCTTTCATGAATTAGGATATGGACTAACTGAATTCCTTCACTTAAGAATCAGCTGAATAAATTCTTTTAAGAGAAGAATATATTTATTGAGAGAAAGTGTCCGTCTGAGAAAGAGACAGAAGGGGTCCTGAGTGGGTTGCCGAAGACTCTGTCTTTTCTAGGAACTTTCATAGAGCAAAACCATGAGGTGGGTCCACAGTGAGGAAAAATGGGAACTCGCAAAGCAGGCGGGCATGAGACAAGACAGAACTATGGTCAACCAGTAAGACTATGAGTGTAATTACTCAGGTAAAACTGATTAAATCGGGATCAAATGGGCAGGCAAGTCACGTAGCAAGAGCCTTTGCTTGTAGGGGTTTAGACTAATGGCTTCTTCTGGCTTCCTCAATGAATAAATTCTTTAAGTATATGTCAGAAAGAGAGAGAAAGATAAAGAAAAAGAAAAGTTATTGTCCTGGATTTCAAAAACTATACAAAAACTATTTTTTGGTTGTTTATTTGTTTGTTTGAACAAAAAAGACAAAATAAGGTTTCAAAGGAGAATATGACTGAGAAAAAATTGTCAAAGACAAATTTCACTAACAAATTTTAATGACTAATTTGAGAGTAGAAAAATGAATGGAAAAAAGAGATCTAAAATATTAGAAAAAGATGAAAAACAGCAACAAAAATGGTAAAGAAAAAGGCAACAAGTCATTAATGGAAAGATATTTGATGTATTATTAATATAAGCAGGTAAAGAAATAAAATGATGCAGGCAAAGTTAATGGAAGGAAAATAGTGATGGGTTGATATTTTGATCATGATTATGAAATAGATTAGGGAACATGAGATTCCCTATGGAAATGTAGAAGTGATTAAAGTACCAAGGATAATTCCAGGAGAGAAGACACCAGCCTGCTGACACTAGAACAGACTCTACTAGACGATATAATCTCAGCGCGTACACTTCAGAGACACATAGTCATCCATGTAATTTCATCCCCAAATTCTGAAGGCATTCATTCACACAGCACACTTCCTACCATCCTAATGCTATTTCTATGACCAATAGTCGCAGGTATTTGGCAACCAGAAAAACTCAGAAGCTTTGCTTTTTTAATGTGGTAATGTGCCGGGTAAGACATTAAAGAACCGCTAATGGTAAATTCTCAGTTATTATTTACATACCAATGCTCATCTCTAAAAATTTAGCTTTGCAGATGGATCAGGTTCTTTAGTTGAAGATAAATCCTGGGTTTTTTTTGTTGTCATTGTATCACACTCATGACCTTACTCTTGCCATGTAGGCTCTTGTTATCTGTGAGTCTGTCCTAGGCCTGGGGACGGGAGCTGATTCACAGTAAGTGAACCTCTATGAATCACTGATCTTGGCTGAGGTTTGTAGCAACCAATGAGGCCAAAGACACCTCAAAGGGCACGATAAGGCCACAGCTTCAGGCTTCAATTAACAAGATAGAGACTGCAGCTGGAGGAATTTACTCCTACTGTCTCACTTCTACCATGCCTTCTTGATATGACAGTTCTAATGAATTGACTTGATTCATTACTTGGAGACGTCAGTGAAGTGACTCCAAGGTCCTGCTCATTGCCTGCACTTTCCTCAGTTTCTCCACCCCTTGTTGGACTATTAAAAATAGACTGATCCAGAGAAGTCTTTGTCTTAGCCCTCAGAGCCTGGAGCTTAAAGGGTTTTGATTCTCCCAATGCCCTAAAGTCATTACAATTGTCTCATTTTATTTTAACCTGTTTGGGAGATCAGGGATCTAGATCAGGACCCGATAAGAAAATGCTTTAAAGGATATAACTGCATGTATGTTTAAGTGTGTAAGATTGATAACTATGTTTCTGAGTTTTTGTTTGTTGAACAGAACTGTTGCAGCATCACTGTTTAAATGTCCACTTTGTGTGCTTGAATTTTGTAATTTGAACAACTATATCTGAAAAGACAATGCGTAATTTATCAACTAGTGATTTCTTACTGTTTATTTTTTGTTAAATTCTGTACTGTTTCTACCCTTTTTTCTGTTTTGCTTTTTTTTTTCTTTAAATAAAATTTAAAAAAAAAGTAAAAGCTACAAGAAATGAGGCTGGGTTTTCTGATTACTAAAATGTATGATATCAAGTATCTTTTTTAAGGAGAACAATAAAAATATTATAAACAATAAGTAACAGGAAAAATTAGTCATGGAAGGGATCAGGGCAGGTGAGTACCCTTGTAATTAAGGATTTACTAAATTTAGTTATCATAAGTGCATAGCTGGAGATAAATACCAAATGTGTCAGAAGATCAAATTCAAGACTGCAGAAAATAGAGCCTCAAAAGATAGAATTGTGCGGCGCCCTTTTCTGTCCATGCCGCGTCCTAGTCCATCCACGCCTTGTGACAATCGCTTCTCCAGGAAAAGGACACCGCATGTGGGAATTGGGCGCGGGGATCTTGAAATGTTTTGTACTGATAATTGTAATTTGTGTAGTTCACATGTGTATGTTTTTATGTAATGCTCAATATGGAGTCGAGGGTGGAGACTC
>PVLA01008641.1:0-85894 GCA_004027455.1 Hydrochoerus hydrochaeris
GCCCACAACTGCAGTAACAGGCAGGAGGGGTTCCCTCCCTCTCCTCCCCCTTACCAGCTCCTCCTCCTCCTTTCCTCCCCTCCTCCCTCTCTCTTTGTTGGGAGACTTGGGTGGAGTCATGAGCTCCTGATGACCCCAGGCCTCACTGGTCCGTGCATACAGATGGGTCCCAGTAGCAGCTGAACTGCGAACTCTTTGCCTGTCCAATGTGTGCACCCCGAATGCTCTTGCAGGCTCTGTGCCCCTGGGAGAGGGTGAGTCCTTCCCTTCCTCAGCTGTCTCTGTGGTGTCACAGCTGCTCTGTAGTGTCTGCTATGTTCCTCCCATCCTGAGGGGGCACCCTTCATAGCGCCCTCTTCCTGCTGGGCTCCCCGAGGCCCACAGTGTGTGGCTGGCACTGTTGGCACCCTTGGTGGGAGGACAGCGCCCCTGGAAACACTGTGTCCCCTGCTGCCTGCTTGGCTCAGCTGGCCTAAGGTGGGGCCCTGGGAGTCTCTGAGATGCCCAAGCATCTCCCGTCAGGGACTTGGTGCGCGAGGCTTGGGCGCATTCTGACCTCTGTTTCCCACTCTCTTCTCCCCCCCATGCCTGTCCCCTTCACTGCTGCCCTCTCCTCATTCCCAGATACGCCACAGCCCGGTGACGGTGAGCTTGGGCAGAGGCCCACACTCCACAGGGGCTCCTGCTGCCACCTCAAAGAGAACCACGGAAGCTCATGCCCCATTTCGATGCGCTCTGTACTCTCCACACGGGTCCTGAAAGGTTTCCCCAGAACTCCTGTGTGTGCTGTGGGAAGAATTTTGGACCTGGTGGCACGAGGGATCATGAGTTCAATTCTTCGACCACTCTAAGTTGTATGAGTGGGGCCTCTGATTTAATGCATTTCTTCGTTTCCCCGTCTGTGAGCTCCTTGGGTTAAACGCAATAGTTTGAGTAAAATGTCTCCCTTGTATGTAATATAAATATTTGTAAACAACCTTAAAACTTCCTGTGCTGCTTCAAAATGTGCAGCCACCTGGGGCGGTGGGTCCAAACTGCTTTGCCTGCTGGGCGCCCCGGGACCTCCCGGAGTCCTCATGTGCACTGTCACCTCTCCCACCCTCCTGCCTGGCTGCCTTCGTCTTCCTCTGCCTGAGGAGTTGGGAAAGGCAGAGGATTTGGCTGAAGGTGCCAGGGCTCAGTCAGCTTCACTGCTTCCTAGCTGAGCGGACTCGGTGTCCATTCTCTCATCTCCACGAGGACCCAGTGGGGTGTGAATGCAGCGTCCTGGCGCGTGTGTGCCCCTGCGCCCGTCACCCTTCCCTTTCCTTGTGGCACAGGCCTCGCCATGCTTCTGTAAGGTTGAGCCAACTTCCACCACGCTCAGAGGCTGGGCTTCCTGGGAGAGGTGGGAAGGATGGGGGGACACCTGCAGCAAGTTTGTGTGTGGGGGGCCCAAGCTTGCGATAGTGACCATTGTGTGCAGGCCCATGGTGTGAACACGGGGCCAGTGAGGAGGACACTTCCATGGAAGCAAGCAAGGCGGGGGGAGAGCTAACACGGGCCTGGCGGGTGCAGCGAGACGTAACGCTGGAAACGGCTTGGGGCTTGGCCATGTTATTATTTCCACTTATCAAATGAAGCTGAACTGCAAAATTCAACAGGACCTAGAGGTAGGTGGGGAAGCTAGGCCTTCCGACCCAGAGGGCTGCTGCCAGTTCAGAGCCTAGGCGGAGTCTCTGCGGTAGACTCCATGGGACGCGGACTGAGACCTGCAGAGGCTGCAGCGCAGGGCCAGAGAGGAGGAAGAGGACGGAAAGACGGAAGGGCGGGTCAGCACGGGGCACAGGCAGAGTGACAGGCTCGGGGTCTCTCGGGCTGCACCCGTGGGTGCCCAGGCCCAGCCCCCATAAGCAGCCCCCTGGACAGTCGTCCCATCCTTTCAGCTGTGTGTTTAGACTCCTCCTCCCTCCTGTATGAAATGCATAGTGGGCAGCAGCTCCCCAAGTCCCTTTGCTTTGACATTAAAAGGCTTAGGCCGGAGAAAGCCACACAGCCCCAGTGTGGTCTAGTGTAGTAATTCTGGAATCCAGACACTATTTCTGTTTAACGTGAGGCTCCCCCAGCCCTGATTCGGGCCATGTTATCTGCAGGAGAGTGAAGGAATCAGTGGGTTCTGGGCCCCGCAGTCAGGCGAGTGAGAGCACGGGGAATGTCCCTGACAACGGGGTCTCCCACAGCTCTGCGCAGCAGCCCGGAGCCCTATGGGTGGCTCTTGAAACTTATGCCAGTGACCTCCGACAGCATTCCCGGGACCTAGGTGTTGACAGCCCTGCAGGGTCACTGTGGCCTCCAGCAGTCCCCTCCTTGGGCCTGCGATGCCTCAACAGCTCATCCCCAGACCAGATGTCACTGGAGACAAGGGGCCATTTGATTTTGCAAAGTCACATCCAACCCTGCAGGATGGTCACCCTTTATCACACTATGAGGAAAGTGGTGCTCATGCCCTGTGCATCATTTCTCTCATTTTGTTGTCAAGAGAGAGTTCCAGTGTGTTCTATGCTTTGGGCAGATTCCTTGGTGTCTTAGTTACTTTTTATTTATTGCTGAGACAAAATACCTGATGTCCAAAGTTGGGAAAGGAAAGGTTTATTTCTTATAGTTCTTGGAGGTTTCTGTCCATACTCAGTTGGCTCCAAGGCAGGGTGGCATGGTGGGGCCCGAAGTTCCTGGCAGCTGCAAACAACAAGTGGAAACCAGCAAGAGAGAGAGAGACACACCTTCTTCCTGCCATTACATCACCTCCTGGCTCCACCCGTAGGTGGTGGTAGCACTCACATCCCCAACCCAAGGGCTAGACAATGAACCAATCACAAGTGCATAATGCAAAGGCATGAGGCTTGGGGGCCACTGACATAAACCATGACTCTTGACTCTTGAGCAGTGAATGCCCCTTCCCAGGCTTTTCAAATTCTAGGCCTCACTCAGGTTAAGCTCTGTAGGGAGCACCCCCCCCCCCTTGAAAACCTCCTCATTGGTTCTGCACAAGGAGGCAGAGGAATCCACACCCTAGTGGCAGACATGAGTCAGGCACATACTGTCACAAGCTTCAGGAAATCTGTTCTCCAAACTCTTCGGCTTCAGGGCTTGTGCCTGCTAGAGAAGGATGGTCAGAAAGTACTGGCAGGACAGATTTGAAGCAACTCTGCTCACATGTCCTGTAGGGACAGCTCAGTCCCTTCTTTACAGTGTGACTGTATTTAATTATTACTGTTTTTTCTCAATGTTTGGTGACTTTGTTCAAAAACCAAAATAACACGAAGCATCACATTTCACCTTCTTGCCCCACAGTTTGGTGGTCCCTTAATCCAGCGATAGGTTTATACTGCAACCCTGCCCCGTGGGCCTGTCTGTCCACGGAGATGCCTGATTACCCCACTCTGTTCTGATCACACATACTCTTAACCACCCGGCTCACTGCCTAAAATTGTAATGTTTTTCTAATCCTCAAGAGAGGACTTGGCCAAAATAGGCATTTGAGAAATAATTTCATAATAATGGACCTAACTCTTGAACACTTGGTCTCTAGTAAGTCTGCATGCAGTTTTCACTTTACACTGAGCTTGGAATTTTCTGGGTAGAGGAAAGCAGAGTTTGGCTTAGCCAGAGCTGGTCCCTCATGCATACCTAAACAAATATGTATTAATAGGTCAACTGATTAGCTTATTCAATAAACAAATACTTATCCAGCTCCTACTTTAGGAGCTATTTCGCTAGCCATGTTGGTAACAAAGCAGGTAAACAAAATAATAATCCCAAACAAAATGAAACCAAACTAAACCAAACCAAAGCAAAACAAAAAATGACCTCTGCTTTCCTGTTGCTCTTGGGCTTGTGAAGACATACACCAAAGAAAGTATCTCTGATTAGGTTAAGTGCTTTTCATTAAAATAGCGCTACCCCTGAATACATAAAATAGCTTAAACAGCAAAGGAGTTTGCATTTCAGGTAACAGGAGGAAGATATCAAGGCTTTGATGATAGTGTCTCATAATTACAGGATGGTACCAGCAGCTCCAGGCTTCACAATTTCACCGCCTGTGTTCAGAGGAAATAAATAAACAGTGCGTACCTTGTTTGTTAAGAGAGAAAAATATGGCCGGAAGCCACTTGCTTGCTCATTCTTTCAGAAGATGGAACGGGGCTGTGCCACGTGTTCAGGACATGTCACTGGCAAGGAGGATGGATTAATGTGATTGACTTGGACAGGTCGACTTATGTTCATGGAGCTCAGGAGAAGCCATTAGTCACATGTTCCCTAATTCCTGGAGCAAAACTGAGATTCTCTTGGCAAGGAAGAGCGTGGGTGTTGCTGTCTGGGAAAGCACATCTTAAGGGCTAAGCTGTCTCAGTGTGGCCTCACTGGAGTCCTCCATCTGTCATCCCTGTCACAGAGTAGGCTGTGCTCTTTCCGTTCTAGGGGAAGCGAAGTTCTCAGATGTGAAATCACTAAGCTCGGACAACACCTTCGCTGGAGAATCACACCTTGGGCCCACTCTTACCTGGTTCAGAGTTCTGTTTCTTCTCTGACACCCTGAGACGCCGCTGGCTTTCTAAAATACTCATTAGTCATTGACTATGAGTGGAAAGTATGGGATGAAAGGCGTGAGTTCAAATCTCCACGCCAGCGCTTACTAGTTCTGTGACCTTGGGAAATTTCCTAAACCTCTCTGGCTTTCAGTTGTCTCACGTATAAAACTGGAGTAATAAATCCTGTGTCACAGAGCCTTAGAGGACAAGTGCACGGGTGTGCACAGAACTCGGCAGTGCCTGGTTCAGTGATTGGGAGGGTTTCCTTGCTCTTCCTCCCATTACTGATCACTTTACCAAGTCTTCACCTCTAGGTACAATGTCCTTTGGCCTTGGGATGGGAAACACATCGCCCCTTCCGCCTTCCTCCCCCCACGGATTCCGGTGGGCTGGGCGTTCCGGTGAGGGGTGCGGCAGGCAGCTCCCTGGGGCGGCAGCCCTTGGACCCAGTAGGGTCCTGGGCCCACCGCCGCCCTGGGTCTCTAAGCCATCAGTGGCAGAGCCCCCTCCCGTTCACAGCTGCAGTGCAGGTGCAGCTCCAGGCTGGGGGGGCTCCTCTGGAGGGTTACATGATTTCCTCCCCTTCCCGTGGTTTACCGCCTTCAGCCTCTGCCCAGGTGGTCCCCATGCACTCTCTTTTTAAAATCAAGTGAGTAACTGCGGGGCTGAACAGCAGTTTTAATTTTCCCTGTGCAACCGTAGGCTGGGCGCTCGGCCTGATGGATTCTGACTTAGGTGCTGGTGGAGCAGGCTGTGCCCCTGGACACAGGGGAGAAAGCAGTGAACAAGACCCGAAATACGCACTTCATGGAGCTTCCATGCCACTGGGAAGAACAGAGGACAAAAACACGTCTAAGGAAAAGTGCCCGAGAGCCTGTGGCGTTGATACCGAGGAGGAGGAGGAGGAGGAGGAGGAGGAGGGTGCGGAGTCCGCGTGGGCTTTGCCTTGAAAGCCACACTGCTCATTCCTAGAAAATACCTTCCAGTCCCAAATACTGGGGATTGTTATTTTTTTGTTGCATTCACAGCACGGCCTTCTTGTGAATCTGGGTTTTGTGAAACCGGGGAGCGTACAGAGTCTGTAAGGCTCGCGGGGGACACTGTGTCTTGGGAGGCTGGTCTGAGCGGGCCTGCGCTGTTTTCTTGGAGATGATCCCGGAATTGCTGAACACAGCACCCTTCCAGAGCACAGCCGGAGGCCCGATCCTCCAGGTGAAACCCCTTAGGGAGCTCGCCTGGCCCCGGTTCTCAGGGAACCCACGCAGGTTGGCCTGCAGGTGCTGTTCATTTACTTTCCCGGGCAGCTCCGAGGCCTCTGGGCTGGGAGAGGCCCTTGCTGGGGGTTTCCAGGCTGATGGTTCGCGTTTGGCAGCCCCTTTTCCCAGACCCGAGGAAGATCTGGGCATGGATAGGTGTGATCAGGGGTCACTATTACTCTCCCAGCCAGGAGCCTGGAAACAGGACTCGCATCGCAATGACCGGCCCCATCGCATCTGATGAGCCAGCGTGGCTTCATCATGGCTTACTCCACCCTGGACCAGTGCTTCTCTCTCCAGCAGAGCCATCTTTTGTGTTGGGAGGGCCACGGAGGTGAAGCCGCAGATGTGGTTCCCTTGGGGTGGAGGGTTGGAGAGGCCATTGCCTTGGCCTGGCTCCGGGCTGTGTGTAACTCAGAAGCATGTTCCTCCAGTCCTGCTTGAGTAGGAGTCCTGTCATTTTTCTCTTTGGCTTCCTAAAAATATCCCCCAGGCTGCAAGGAATGTTTCAGTTATTACCGCGGAGGAGAAATGAACCCATTGTTTCCTTCCTAGTTCCAGTCCCTTTGGCACCGATTCAGAGTCCAAGTTTATTTAATGCTGTCGTGCAGAGAGCCATGAGGGTCCAAATGACTCTCTGCTGGGATTCCCAGATGTCAGCCAAGTCGGTGCAGGAAGTAGCTGCAGGACCCAAGAATGCTGCTGCGGCTTCAGTGGGCGCTTGCAGTGTGTGCTAGGGACTCACGTGCATTTTTCTCATTGAACCCCCACAACCACTGTGCGAGACAGCTATGTTATTATTGCCTTTATCTTGTACAGGAGGAAATAGACACTTAGACATACTGCCTTAGTGAGTTTGTGCTGCTATGACGAATGATCATAGGTTAGGTAGTTTACAAATAACAACATTAATTTTTCAGTCTGGAGGCTAAGATCAAAACTGAGGGCTGGCAGATTTGGTGTCTGATGAGAACCTGCTTTCTGGTTCCCAAATGGCATCTTCTTGGAATGTCCTCACATGGCAAAGGGATGGAGCAGAGTTCTGGGCCCCTTTAAAGGGCACTCATTCAAGAAGGCGCTGCCTTCTTGGCTTAATCACACTCCGAAGTGCCACACCGACGATCACCTGCGGGCTGAACGCTCCATGTAGGACTTTTAGGGAAAGGCAGACATGAAGAACATAGCAGACAGGAGTCACTAAGATTTTGTAGTCATTAGGGTTAGGAGTGAGACTTCATCCAAGTGTCTTTCACCAAGATTTGTGAGAGATTTTTTAGTTGGGTGGGGTAAACGGTTGCTGAGCAATAAACCACTTTAAGTCTATTTAAATCATTCAATATTGAAGGAGGACTTGTCTGCGAGAAAGGTTATCTTTGTTCTGTATTCTTAAGAAAGTGAGATAAAATTCCATCTAAACTTACCAGGGAATAGGCCAGGTATGGTCCAAGGTGGTTTCAAGTGCTTGATCTTATTTTGTTTTCATGATAGATTGTGGGACGGAGATTAATGCCTCCTTTTTACAGGCATTAGCTGGAGTCTCCTACTCGCTCCAGTTTTCCTGAAACCAGATCCATGGTTTGAAGGGTTAACTGAATCTATGGCATCAGCGGGCTACTGTTCTGCTTCTCTCCACCAACTGCGGGAAGCAAACGGCTTCAGACTAGGTGACTATCATGCCTACGCTTATTGTAGCTAGAATTCTGACAACACTTGGAAAGCACAGCTCTGCTATGCATGGGGAGCGCTCATGGGGAGCAAGGCTAACCGTTGGCAGTGTCTGCTGGGGCGGCCACCTGGAGGGGTGTATCCAGGCCTGGGGTCCTGGCTCTTCTTCATAGCACTTCTGCCAGGACCGAGTTTTCACCTCCTCCCTGCCTGGTGTCTGGGCTGGTCAGGCAGGCGCAGTGGGAGCTGCGCAGGTGTTCTTTCTTTTCATGTGACCTGTCACAGAGTCAGTGTGAGTTTCCTCAATGCGTGGTGGTTGCAGGTAGATGGGACTCTCGCAGGCCAGCTGCTTCCTCCAGGGCTGTTCCTTAGCCTTGGCTCTTTGACATGTTGGGCTGGGCAATTCTTAGTTGGGAACGAGGTATTCTGTATAATGTAGGATTTTGGCAGCAATTCTAGACTCTACCCATAGCAAAAATATCTTACATAATGTCACATCTCCAGAGGGACAAGTCCTCCTTTTCTCCTGAGAACTCAGGGAAGAGTTTAAAGAAACCCTTGGAAAAGCTACAAACTCACAGTCTATATACTTGAGGATTCCAGGCAAGAAAGTCATCAAGCCTGCCTGATTTCAGGGGGGAAGAAGATCAAACTTTACATTTCAATGGGAGGAGTAGCAAAGAATTTACAGCCATCCTTTTTTATTGTGATGAAATATTCATAGCTTAAAACTTACCATTTTCACCATTGTAGGAGTCCAGGGTGATGGACTGAAGAATGCTGCATTGTTGACTGTTATGGTTTGTGTCTAGATGTTCCCCCAAAGCATCAGGTAGTCAGCGGGGTGCGAGGGGTGAGGAGGGTTGGAGGCAAGTGAATCTAGAGTTTGTGATTGGTTCAGTGTGTAGTTCTGAGATTGGTGGTGTGAGTGCTGCACTCGGGCAGGCAACCTTCTTGTTTTTGGTATCTTTGGCTGCCATGAATGGCTGCCCCTCTGCCATGCCCCCCTGCCTTGGAGCCAGCTGATTGTGGACTGAAATCTCCACAAAATGTGAGCTAAATAGATCTTTTTCCTTCATTAATTTTGGGCAGCAGGTATTTTGTCTCAGCGTTGAGGGAAAAGTAACTAAAACATTGCCCGAGCAAGAGAACCATCCATCTCTAGAACTTTCCTCATTTTTCTGGACTGAAATGCTACTTATTAAACAGTAACTTCCTCTCCTCTCTAATCTCAGACCCTGGCAAGGATCACTCTATTTTTTCTTTATGTATTTGACTGTTTTAGATATTTCATTTAATGGACTCACACAGTGTTTATCCTTTTGTTATGGGATTATTCATATTAATATTTTCAAGGTTCATCCACGTTGTAGTGCATGTTGGAATTTCTTTTCAAGGATGAAGAATATTGTTGACATTTTAATCTGTCACCGCTATTCAATTTCCAATTTTCATTGCCCTGTGAACAGTAGGAAACAAGAATTCTGGTTTGACTTGGAATTTTCTCTTGGGAATGTTCATCTAGGCTTAAAGTTTGGAGCTGTGCTAAATCAATCTTGGGGACACAGCTCAGGCGGATCTAATAAGAGAGCACTTGGGGTTCTGGGCTAGTTCTGTGGTGTGGTACAGGTGTAAACTGTAATTGGGTGGCTCTCAACAGAGTGTTTTTATCCTCCTGGAGGAGGAAATTGGCTGCACACATTGGAAATATCACTACTGTGTTGGCTGTCGGGTAAAAAGCAGGGGGTCTGAACGTCTGTATTCGACACCTCCTCCCCATTCCGGTGTGGAAAGTTACCCCCAGGACTATGAGCGGAACTAGGGCCCTAATAAAGGAGGCCTGGAGAAGCTTGGTTGCTTTTTGCCTTCCAACATGGGAGGACAACAGCTGTCCATCTGTGCGGAAGAGACCTGGCCAGAGAATCAGGTCTGCTGTGCTTTCATCTTCCCCGCCTCCGGAACTGTGAGCAATGGGTTCTTACTGTTTGTGAATTTCTCAGCTGAAGATATTTTGTCGTAGTAGTTCAAGTAGACAAAGGGAAGAGAGCAGGTGGCCTGGCTCATGATGCTGGCGGAGATTAAGACCCTGAGCTACAGGGGGCGGAACTGGAGTCAGCTTGGGGACCACGGGATCTGGGACATTTTGTCAATAATATTAACACTCGCTTTACACTTAATGACTTTTTAGGGTTTTTTCAGTCTCTCTCCGTTACCTGACCGGGACCACGGTGCCACGTGTTATGATGAGCTGAGCCACCTCTAGCCTGGAGAAACTAAGTCACATACATGTACAGGACATGTCAGGAGAGAAGCAAGCGAGGGAGGCTAGGTGAGAACCAGGCCAGGTCTCCTGACCTCCAGCCTCTCTGCCCCGCGAGCGTACTGTGGACTTGTGTGCCTCGCCGTGGACATCCTGGGCTTGGTCCCCGTGGCTGATCAGCCTGAAACTTGTCTTCAGGCCTCTCTGCTCCACCAGGCATTATAATTCTGAGTGATTCTGTAAAGCAGAGTGGAACCGTATCACACAGTATTCTGAGCATGTTGTGTATATAAAATCCTTAACATTTCTGAAGAATCCTGAGATGGTAATAATACTCCCACTTTATAGAAAGTGATATTGAGAGTCTTAAAACTCAAGCGACTCGTTGGGCAGGTAGCAAAGGCCTCAGTGGGACTGAGGTCCTAAAGTGACACTGTCATGGAAAACATAGGATTGAAAGCAAGAACTCATTCTTAGTGGTCCTGTCCCTGAGCTCAGATGCCATGATTCCCATTTTCCTCTTCTTTGCATGTCTGGCCGCTATGGAACCTTGGCTTCTCTGCCCGGTGCTGCCTGGCAGTTTTGGGGAGCCGAGAAGGCTTTCTGTCATGTGTGTGGCAGTGCGCTGAGGAGGGATCAGGCTGGCCATCTGGGAGAACTGAGGCAGTGTCTCCAGCACCCCTCATTTCTGTGAACTTCCTGCTTCTTGGTTTGATGGTCACTGGTTGCAAATGGACAAAGGTCGTGTGTGAGGTTGTGGCAGATACTGGGGTTCCCCGCACTGAGCCGCTGCATGACGAGGGGTCATATTTCTGGGCACCTGGCAAGGCTTCAGCATTCACAGCCAGGCAGAGCTGTTGCTGCAGGATCACTGCGAGGATGTGGTTATGAGGAAAGGGCAAGAAGCTGAGGAGGAGCATGCGAGTCACAGAGAACGAAAGTGTGATATTTTACCATATCAACTGCTAAATAACGCACTTCCGCCAGCACCCCAAATCCTTAATGTACGAAAACAGCACCGTCAACTTAATGTCGATACCATGGGTCACTGAGACTGCCACGAGGTTCATGTCCTTGAATCAGTGGGTCCCTGACATGCTGCATGAATCAAGCAAAGCTGGGTCAGGGCGTGAAGTAGCTGTGGTTTGCTCTAAGAGCTAAAACTGTGCATTGTAGATGGGGATAGCAAAGAATACAGAGAATTCTTAATTACAACTTTATTATTTCAGGGACTCAAGGCTTGTGGCGAAAGACATGCCACGCCAGCACCGAAGACTTATCCAAGGCAAAAATAATGGAAAAGGGGTTATGATCCCTTCCCTGCCTGACTGGCTCGGAGGACACCAGAGCAGGGGGCCCACTTCCTCCTGGAAGCACTGTAACCACCCCTGTCCCACTTAGTGTTTCTCCAAGTGCTACTGTGCATACCTTTCCACCAGGCTAACTGTTCTGCTGCCAGATCGAGTTGTGTTGTGTCTTCTGCTCAGTCACCAGGTCTCTGCTGCCTGCCTGGCACTGTTCTTGTGTGGATGCAGCTATGAAAAAAAAACCAGAAAAAAAAACAACCCCATTCCTGTCTTAATAGCTCATAAATCTGCTGTGAAATAACAATTAAGTAAATATGTCATGTGACAGATGATGGCGAGTGTAGTGGGAAAGTGACCAAGGGCAGCAGACAGAGTGCCACGAGGAAGAGGGCTGCAATTTTAAGGAAGGTGCGACCTCACTGCGAAGGTGACCTTGGCGTGAGGATCTGAAGTAGGTGAGGGAGAGACTCCTGTGACTGTCACGGCCAGGAGCATCTCACAGGCCGGCGGGAAGGTCCTGCGGCAGAAACCAGCCAAGAGCGTGAAGGGACTGTGGGAAGGTCTGTCCCCTCCGTCCAGCCCTGAGGGGCTAGAACCCTGTGTCACAGGTCTCCCCTGTTTGTGTCCTTTAACTCCTCTGGGGCACCGAGTGGGCAGAGCGTAGTCCAGGAGGCTGGAGCTTGGAAGGGGCTTTGAATGCTTTCATTTTACAAAGCTAGGCCTGAGGACCAGAGGGGGAGGTGACCAACCCAGGTGTGGATGCACTGTGATGCGTGCCTGCTCCCCCGGCTGGCACTCTGGCCACCCTCCTCCTGTGCTGGCTCTGTGCCCCAGTCTGCAGCCCCCTCTGTGTGGCCACGCGGGGAAAAGCACGTGCCAAGCCCTCACCAGCTCCCTGCTTCCCTCTGAGTGCAGAGCCGGCTCCTTCCCCTCCTGGACCCGAGCTCCCATGCTCTCCAAAGCTGCCCTTCACTCTTCCTCCTCAAACCCTGTCTCCTGGTGGCTGAGTGGCTTTGGCTTCTCTCCTTCCTGGTTTTTTTTTTCCTGGTTTCTTTGGTTCCTTTCTGTCACCTTTCCTGTTCTGATTAAACAAACAAACAAACAAACAAACAAACAGAAAAACCCCAACCTAACCAAATAAACAAAACAAAACAGCCTAAAGCAGGCATCAAAGAGAACAGGGGGATCAGGAGAGGTGAGGAACAGCACAGAGGTTCCCCTGCAGTCAGGGGCTGAGGAGACGGAAGAAAACCTACGTGTTCCTGCTGCATTTGCCAGATGGCTGTTATTTCTATTTCTACTGGGACTATTGACAGCCACTGTCACTTATGTCCCATGTACTGTTACTATGTGTGGTGCGAGGGTTTGAAGCCAAGGCTGCGTGTCAGGCAAGCACCCCACCCCGGGGCACGTCCCTGGTTCCCCTTTGTTACTTTATGAAGAACCCGTACAGCCAACATTTAGAGTTGAACTTGGAATCCAAGTCATTTGAAGGCCAACCCTCCATTAACCTTTGGTTAAACAAATGAGTAGAGCAACGAGGTGGGTGTTTTTGCCCAGTTTATTTAGCACCTCTGAAGGAAAAGCCAAGAGGAAGCAACCCGGTTTTCTTCCTCTCGCTTTTCCAGGACTATGACCGATGGTGTGTTCTGATTTCGGGGCGTGACGGGAGTTCCTATCCGCACTCACAGGAAGAGTCAGGGCGTGGCTTCCGCCCCTGCGGCTGGTGAGGGCTCACTTCCTGTGTGAACGTGCCTGGGCCCTGGGGTGCCCAGAGAGCAGGTTAAGCATTATTCTGCATGTCTGGGACAGTGATTCTGCAGGAGACTGACAGTTGGGGCAGTGTCCTGTGTAAAGCGGATGGCCCTCCCCAGCACAGCTGGTAAAATGTGGACTCATCAGGTCACCATGGGAGACCTGAACAGACCCAAGGCTGAGGCAGAATTCATCTCTGCTTCATGGCTACAACCTGCACGTGACCTGCACAGCTCTGCACACGAGACAGCACTCATCCTATCGGCTCTTCTCTTGGGCCTCCAGGCCCTGACTCGAGCTGCCCCTCCTGCTGTCCTGGGCCTCCAGCTTGCAGACAGCGGATCATGGAACTTCTCGGCCACTGTAATCATGTGACCAGTTCCTTACTTTTGGCTTCATTTCTCTTGAGAACACTGATTCACACACAGATCCTTTCTATGTATATATGCATAAGTGTGGAAAACTCGTGCATCACAATTGAAACGTGTGGGCTTTTGAGATAGGACTTGGTTAAAATCCTAACTTCTCTACTTCCTTCCTAGCTGTGTGACCTCCTGTAGGTTATTTAACCTTTCATAACCTTACTGCCTTTTCTGCTAAATGGATATTTAAAATATCTAACTCACAGGTGATATTTTCTGATGGTATTTAGCATTCAAATGCCCTACAATACTTTGTGATCAGTTCCCAAGTTTGTTCCTGTAATTCACCCTCTAAATTACTGTGTGCTTCTTGGCACCACTTGCAGGATTTGTGCAGATATTTTATTAGTTGTGTCTGGATATGAGGTGTGGAGCTGTGGTGACCGTTTTGTGACCACAAATAGTCAGGCTGCCACCTGAGCACGGAGAGCAGATGTATAATCCATCTGGTCTTTTTTAGTGGCATCGTTGAGTGTATCAATCATGAAGTCCCACCTCTGAATTTCTTATATTATTATGACTTTCCTCATGGTTTAAGCCATCTGTCCTGGGATTTTTGTTTCTTGAGGTTGAAGGAACCTTGTGTGAAATATTAACTGTTGTTTGTGTTGCAGCGAATATTAAATAAATGAGCCTATATAAAACACTTCACACACCACTTGGCATTTAGTAAAGAATCAATGATGGTTAGCTTTAATAAAAATATGACTAGATCCATTATGTCTGCCACTGGGGATGGCCTAAAGTGTATCTCATGTTTTACTTGGTTCTCTAGAAGTTCTTGCAAGAGAGAAAATGTAAAGGTGAGTCCAGCTGCTGTGGACAGAAAAGCTGACAGCTTTTTCAGCATTTATAATAATTTCCTTAGGCTGCATTCCTAGAAGTGATATAACCAGGCACCAGCATTTTAGATTCTTTACTAAATTACTGTCCCAAAGCATTGTTCTGTTCTTTAATACAAACAGCAAATAGGGGCAAGTACCTTGGACTTTATGTTGCCTAGTACTGTGGAATTATTATTTGAAACATTTTTTTCCCTGATAGGTAAAATGTGGACTCATCATTCAAATTTTATTTGTCTGATTAGTAGTAACTTTAAAAAATTCTTATCTGGGCATCAAAAATCTTCTGGTGCTGGTTAAGTTTCTAAAGTGCTTTCCAAAACGGGCCGCAGGAGACTGGGAGGGAACTTCTCCCCAGTGGTTTTCTGGCTCAATGTAATTAAAGGGTGTGCAATAATTTTGATTGTACCTTGGGCATCTAGAAGTTCTGGGCTATGTTTTCTGAGTCTTCTTCCCAATGGAGATAGAAAAGGCATAGCCAACACTAGGGATAGCTTTTTCTTCAAGAGCTGCCCTTAAAGTATGTGGGGTACCCAAGTGGTATTTTTAAAACATGGATAATTGAATCAATACGAATTAACATCTGAGAATCATCTCAGTACAAAATCTTGCAAGATGTTTTTAAAAATACAAATTCCACCCTGGCCAGCGGGAGCAATCTCCTTGCCAGGCTGCCTTCCTGGAACTACCATGAGGTTGACACCACAGAGGTTGAAAACAAAAGTGGACAGCACCCAAGCGGGGGAAGAAGGAGAACCCGGAGCCTGTTCTGTTTGAGGCTTGGTGTACCTTGACCAATAGCGTTTCTTGCCTGAGACCCATTTTAGGCATCAGAGTATCCTTAGAAAGTAAGAAGGAAAGCACCACCCTCCTGAGCCTAGCAGCTATGTTTATCCTAGCCACTAGGCTAGTATCACTACACCGACTGCTAACTACATTGTGCTTTTCTGGTATACCAGGGCCTGTGCTAAATGCTTTATCCAGTGGGCTGAATATACTATTATCTCATTTGACAAGTGCAAATGGGGTACTTAGATCCTGCCAGACTGGCTTGCTCAGGTAGCTTGATACAGGGTCTGGGTTCTAACCAGCTTTCCTAAGTCCATGGCTTCCGAGTTGGGCCCCTCTTCCCCTGTGACCCCTCTATGAGTTAGTTTTTCCTCCACTTGGTCTTTAAGGCTGCTTTACCTCCAGAGGCCTTCAGAGCTATTCTGCTTGAACTATCAAGAACTAGTGCTATCAACTCAAGATGACCTCCAGCCTGGCCCCTTTCTTTGACAGCATTTTTATTACAAATGTCCTTTCAAAAAGAACTTTTCAAGCAACTATGGTTGTAGACTATTTCACTGCAGTAGGCTGACTCTGAAAATGGTACAAACAGAGGGATCACACTTAGCACAAGAGACCACTCTGCCTCCATACAGGCTTGCTTAGCATTTTGGGTTTGAAAAGCTGGCCCAAGAGCTTTGAAAAGTGTTTTCCCCCTGTGTTATATTCCCAGGGAAATGTCAAAGGAACATAATAGTTCCAAAGCAGTGTCTCTATGTTAAAATACAATGAACAGCAATGCAGGTGTCTTCTAGGACTCCAGATCTTATGACTAGACGCTCATATGCGACTTTACCTCCTGGGACATACAACAATGACAGGTAAATGGCAAAATGGAAAAGTTTTGAAGTCTGCCATCATTTTCAAATTGCTACATTTCTCCTTAAAATTTTAAGATGATGCTAAGGTATGCTAACTGAATCTTCTCCCTCATGTCTGAAGAAAACATAATTGGAAATGTAGGCAGCAAGTGAAATTTGACTTTATAGATATAAGATTGTATATTGTTCTGGTATACAATTGCAAATATATGAAAATAGTTGGACTGTTAGCTCCCCATTGGTCGGATGAACTTGCATTATATAAGAATTGGTAAGAAATCTGTCATTTTCTTATGAAAGAAACTGCATTTTACTTTCTTTGCTTTATTGAAGATGGGGGTGAAGGGAGCTGATAGCTTGGCATTCACTACGGAGCCTGTGGTTTGAGTATTTTCCATCTGTCAGTGGGATTCCCTTTGGCGTCTTATCAGGACACAATGAGTTTGATTTTGGGAGGTGGAGAGATCCCACACAGCCTTCTCTTGCCACAGAAAAATCTATTGTGTGACCCAGTTTGAATTCCTCTGGGTCATGGTTTTATCTCCAGTTGTCAAACTGTTACATTTTCTCCAACTTTTGACATTTCCATTTTATGTGATTCTATTGAAAGGGGATTGTGGAATCAAACTTTCATTTAAATCCTGTTTATTGTAATATGCAGACACTGTGAGGGCTACTGGTCTGAATCTCTAAGGGCTGAAATGGATGGATTTGGAAAAATAAAAAAGACTGAGGGGGGTTCCAATGAGCCAGGAGAATTGGCTCTTGCAGAGAGAGCACAGTGATGGAAAAAGGGAATTTGTGCATTATTGAAGTCTACGGTACTACTATTAGGTAAGAACAAAAAGGTTTCTTTTTTCTTTACCCTGTGCAGATTACCAAGTTAGGACCAATGCATGTGAAATGCAGAAGCAGATTTCCACCTAAGCCAGCCATGAGTTTTCTCTAAGTTCCATTTGTCCACAGTGGAACGGGCTGCCTCAGGAAAGTTACCAGCACCCCACAAGCCTGGTAACATGGTAATGTGATGGCTGGCAAGAAATCTCAGGATCAGAGGGGCCGAGACGCCATTCTGCAGTCACAGAAGTTATGGTTTGTATCCAGATGTCCCGCCAAAGCCTCCTGTGCTCACAGCGGGGCTTTTCTGAGGCAGTTGGATCTAAGGTGTGTGGTAACTGAATTGGTTTAGCATGATTCTGGGTGTGGATAACGGAAGCCCCACTCTGGGGGTGGGTGACACCAACCAACAGGCTTGTTGCCCGGATGGGATAAGAAGGAAGACTCGCTTCTGCTTCTTCAGAGGAGCTCAGTCTTCACCTTCAGCTTGGATGTCATCTCCTGCTTCTAGCACACTCTTCAGTCATCTACCATATACCCTGCAGCCTCCTGATATGGACTCTCACCAGACTCTAGGCCACCTTTGACAGGACCCTTTGCATCTCCTGCTCCTGGGCAGTCTTGTGTGCTCTTCACACGTGACTCTATGGGCGGCCACTGTAAGCCCACCTTGCAAATCCTCTCTGTGTTTGCATATCTTCCTGTAAGTCTGTCTTTCTGGGGAGCACTGACTGAAACAAGTAGAAAGCGCTGAACTTTGCATCCCAGTCTGTCTTACAGCAAACCCCTGCTTTCTGCACTCTGCCGCCATTACCCTCCATCTCAGTGAGGTCCCACCAGGGGAGGCAGACAGGTGGGCAGGGGAAATTGAAACCCTGGGAAGGAGTTTAAGCTGAATGATTTCTCAAGTTACTTCTACTTCTAAGGCTAGCGGTTCTATGACCTGGTGACTCTGACACTCTCCTTGCTGAGTGAGACAAGAGGGGAAAAGGTAGGCACATATTTTAATGCAAGTACAGAGACTTTTACCATTTTCAGTTGCTCCCCTGAGCTAGTTCCTCCGTGAGCTTGGGCTTCTCTATACCAGGGCTCCCACATGTCTTCAGCAGGTAACATGCTGAAGTTTCCTGCCTCTCTGCCAGACTCTTGTCCAGGTGTCAGGATTTGTCTCTGGGTATCTTGTCCCTTTCTGTGGCTCCTTCCTCACTCAGGATGTTGCTGATTTTGAGACTTCCACATTCTGGAAGAAAGGGTTGAATGTGGAAGTTTATTTTGTAAAATCATCTTTGACCATCAATCTAGGGGATGCTGTAAAAAATTTCAGGTGAGATGTGGCTATGACCCGTGACTAGGGACTCCAGATGGATGGAAGCCACCGTCTGTGGAAAGTATGCAAAATGGCCATTGACTATGTAATTACAAATGGCGCTGATGAAGGAGACAGAGAGGAATTAATACATCAACACCACGAAGATCAAGCTGAGGCTTTGTAACAGTGAGAAGAAAATTAAAAGCAGAGTTCAGCTAAGTTTAGAACAGGAAAGATGGCAAAGATTCTGTATTCCTACAGCTCGGGCTGAGTAATAAGGTAGGAACTTGGTAGAGGGGAACAGATGCTATAGTGTTTGCTTGTGTTGCCTTTTATTGGTGGCCAATGTTTGGTCTTTTCTGGCCACTCCCTTTTCCAGGGAATTTCCTATATTTTTTACTAAACTATTGACATAAAAATTATTTTATAACTGTAACTTGGCCTCGTCATAGTTTTTCTGGGCCAGTTGATTGGTTTAGAAATGGACTCTGCTCAGGTTTGGACACTGAATTCTTTTCTTGGAGCTTTTGGAATTGGACAAAAGAGATTTGTCAGTGTTGGTGACCAAATGCATAAGCTAAAAATGTCAGATCACTCAGGGATCATATTCCCATTAGCAGCCTCAGGGGCCCGGGGTAGGAAAAGAGTCTGGGATCCAGGCAGCTTTGGCCCATGGTTCCAGAGTCTTCACACTCATTGTATCTCTGCTCTGTCACTCGATTTCCACGGCAGAAGCAAGTTGAGGTTCTCACAAACACACTTGTCCATCAAGGTGAATGGCAATCGATGGGAAACAGTAGAGACCCACATGTGATTAAGGGAAGTAGAACTAGAGGGGACGAGCGAAGGCTGAGGGAGGCCTGGGTACAGTGGGGTGTCCACCCGGAGCTCCTTCATCGAGGGTGATGGGGGCTTGTTGAGGTGAGGCAGAGCTGCCTGTCTTCTGCACTCTTGGAGGATGTACGAGGGTCAGATCATGAAAAATGGAAATATATCCCTTTCCCGGATGCCTGTAAGTTTCTCCGTCTTCTTTGCATCTCAGTTCTTCTACTGGAATTGTACAAAGATGTGTATTTCTGTGAAAGTCACATCCTGTTGTACCTTACTGCCTTTCTCATGTGCCGTGGGAGGCCACGAGGGTCGCGGAAGTGCTTTATGTGCTTTGCTTCCTGTAGAAAGGCTGAGGGTCGTCGCCATCACTACGCTGACTAATGTAATAAGCAGAACACCTTTGACAGCCTCTCTAATTTCCAAGCTAGATTCAGGTAATAGTTGTTAATGGCTATGTGTTTGGTTCCACTCTGCACCAAATACTGGTGGATTGTCAATTATACGTTCTAAATTAGTTTAATATATAATATGTTTGTATAACATGGTAGTTATTTTACTAGGGTAGAAGAATATTATCAGTTCTTTTTGCCTTAACAAAAAAATCTTATAAAATTTATTGTCACTTGGTTGCACACATTAGCTTAGTCCTGAAGTAAGCAGCCCTTTCCACCTCTACTAATTTCTTTCCCATTATTCTATGCAAATGCTCTATCTTTTTAGCACGGCAGAGGAGGTGACAGGTCAGTATAATGTCACACAAATCAGACGAGGAAAGAATTTCTGGAAAATGATCTCAAAAATAACAGATGCAGCATGTATGAAGGAGTGAATCAGCAGTTGAAGAGATACTTAATTATTCTTCAAGCGTGGGGACTCAACCTTCTTAATGTTTGTGTGTCCGTCTCTCTCTGTGAATCCCTGCAGGCAGTTACCCAGGTCTGAGTCCACACAGACTCTCCCTAAATTACCGCAGCTTGCTCCGAGGCCTCGGAATGATCTTCAGCTTGGTCACATCAGCCCCACTCTGGAGTGTTGGCTTGACGACAGGCGCCAGGTTCCCCGATCCATGACCCTCCTTCCCTCCTACTCCTTTCCATCTTTCACTGGGGTGTCACACATTTCTCTGTTTCTTCTCTTTTTATTAGATTGGGACACCCTATCTGAAAAAGTAGAATTTCAATGATACCAAAACAATCTCTAGATAATATTAAAAGAAGACGATAAAAGAATTGAGAAAAATTTCTTTTTTGACAAAATCTGCATTTCAACATCATTTTCTGCCTGTAAATCCCTGTGTTGCATATCACCCGCCCGCGATGATAACTCTTCCCTTTTTCCGTGAAGACCTGTCTTAATTTTCTTGCCTCCACACCAGGCAAGGCAGATGGGCAATTTAGATTGATTACATAGGTCATGTACACAGAAATGCAAATCAAGAAAGCTCACTCATGGCTTGAAAATATTGCCCTGATAATTATCTTTATTTTATGTGAGAGGAATCTAGGTACAGAGTAGTTAAAGTGACAGTCCTTACAGTTCCACAAACGGCAGAAGCGAGTTTGAAGTCTCCAGATCATGTCATTTTCAAAGGGGCGCTGTGGAGTGTTGACGGGCTTTGCATCATGGAGAGAGAAGAATGTGGAGAGGAAGAGCAAAGCGCTGAGGGAGAAGGACGGAAACAGGGTGAGGATGAGGGGAACCCTGCAGCGCGTCCCCCCGCAGTGGCTGATGGGCTCCGCTGCCCTTGAGACTGGCTGGCCTCCGTGTGTGAACATCTGGTGTCCCCTCTCCCGGTCATACGTTTGCAGTGAGTTTTATGAGACGGACACATTCTTGGTGCTGAGGAATTTTTCTTTTTCCTGTTTTTGGAGGGGAAACAGGACCTCAGTAAAGGGGCTAAATTTCCCGTGAGACAGTCCCCCGTGGGACTGGCAGACCCCTGGTTGTCTGTGTGCTTTCACAGCCAGAAGCAAGTAGCAGCAGTAAAAGTGGTAGCAGTTTTGGAATAAGAGCTCTGAAGCATCTTGTAGAAATCTTCTAGGGAGGGTTTGGAATTCTAGAACTGGTAGCACTGAGAGTTTTGAACTCACCAACGAATGTGCAGTGTTTTTCCTGTTCCATATTCTCCTGGCAGGTGTGGAGTATTTTCATGAGTATTTTAATCCTTTCCATCTCTAGCATTGACCTGGCTCTCATTTCACAACGCCAATAAATCACTTTTTCTGGACACAGATGCTCGAGAGAACTAGTTTAGTAGCATCTCAGGTACAAAAGTCTTTCTGAAGCAGGCTCGGGGGAAGCCAGTAGGAACAGGGAGGCAGGAGACATAGGTTGTGTGGCTGAGAAACTGGGTAGTGGAAGATCAAATAGGAGGCACAGCATGATACTTGCATTAATGCTTTAAGGGAGAAGATACGTGGCTTAGAAGTCTTGGTGGGCATGAGGGACAAAGAGTTTTATTTTTTTTAGAATAAATTTTTTCCTCTTTAATCACTTATTCACTCTTTAAAACAATTTATGTTGAAGAATCACCTAACCATTAGAACCTCATCACTTCATTTGTAATAATAATTATTATGTTATTTTGCTTTTTCAAGTCTTTCAAGACTTTCCAGAATGTTCTGTGTAGAGTCTACAGCTGACAACATGGTGGTCCGGCTCCCGCTTACTTTTCCAGCTTTAACATTATCAGAAGGGACCACGGTCTTTTACACAAATGACACTGTTTTCTTGGCTTGAAATTGCCTCTCTCACTCCTTTTCTGCTTAGGTAATTTTCCTCTCAGCGCAGATAGGGCCTCTAAAAAGCCTGTTCCCGCCCCAGCCATCTGGGTGTTCTCATAGTGGCTGTACTTTTCTCTTTTCTCACCCTGTCACTTCATACAGTCCCTTTCAGTTTAGGAGCTGTCTAGATTCGGAGCATTTGATGGCAGAGGTCATTGTCTTCGGCCTCTTGTCCTGCTTCCTTAGCTTGCCTCCTAATGGGACTGCAGTAGTTTTCCATCAGCTTAACCATTTGTAGCACTATTTCAAAATTGTACTGCCTGTTTCCTGTTTATGGCTTTAAAAGATAAATGTTTTATTGTTTATTATTTTATGGTTGCTTGATGCTAAATTCTACTTTTTCCTCTCATCTTTGTGTGGTCCACTTCAGACCCGTGTGGAGGACTTGGAGGGGGTCATGGTAACAGCAATGTGTAATAAATAACAGAATTACTGCATCAAGAACCACTCTCCATCCCCATGTGTGCAGGCTCGGGGCTGCTTTGCCGTCCCCAGGACTGGCTGTGTCCAGGGTCATGTGATCATATTAGGACAGTTACAAACACTGGTGCGGAATACGTTTAACTGCTTAGATAAATTCTCTGAATTGATATTCCTGGTTCAAAGAGTATGAATGTTTTTACGACTCCTGTCACCACTTCTAAATTGCTTTCTGGAAAGATTATGGCACTTTATAGTGCCACCACCATATCTATTTTCCTTCGGATTTCCTGATGGTGGTCTGCCACCTGAAAAGTAATGTGAATGAATGAATGGATAGGCTTTTATTATTCTGTTAGCTCTAAAGTAGATGTTCAGAATATTCTGATATACCTTTCTACAATCATCAGAGTGAGAATTGTCCTGTGTTTATTATTTGTATTTTCATCTTCTTCTTATTTTTTTTTTTTTTACAAATATGGATAGAAGTAGTTGGAAGGCAAGGAATAGATAGTAATACTAAAAAAGCTGGCATAATCAATGAACAGTAATCCAAAAAGGTCACCAAGGGACAGGGAGGGAGTTTATCTTGTGAGGAGGGAGGAACATAATTTCTCCCGGGAGAAACACAAAGCCAAGGCAGGTGAGGGACAATGAACACAATAATAAGGAACAGTAGCTAACGTTTAACGAGGACTCCATGCATCAGAGTTACTGAACTAATTGCTTTCCATGAGCTGCTGCTTTCAATCTCCAGAGCCACCCACTTCCCAGAGGGGGACGCTGAGGCTTGGTGAGGTTAGAAGTCATGTGACAGACACACAGCGTCCACAGCCAGCCAGCTTCAGACCCAGGTGCAGAGCTCATCCCCTTCACCACCGTTCTGTACCTCAGGGGTGAGTTGGGCGGGGAGGGGGGTAGAATATTTGTGCTCCTGATTCAGTGCAAGAGGAGGGTGCCCCTCTGAGAGGCCACGGGGAGGAGAAGGTGCCCGGACCCCAAGAGGGCAGAAGCACTTGAACCTGGGAGGCACATTTCAGCCAAACGCTGGGCTTTGACAAAAGAAACACAGAAAAAGGCAGAGAGAGAGAGATAGGGAGAGACAGAGAGACAGAGAGAGAGAGACAGAGGGATACACAGGGAGACACAGAGAGAGAGACAGAGACAGAGAGACAGAGGGATACACAGGGAGACACACAGAGAGAGAGACAGAGACAGAGAGACAGAGGGATACACAGGGAGACACAGAGAGAGAGACAGAGACAGAGAGACAGAGGGATATACAGGGAGACAGAGAGAGAGAGAGAGAGAGAGACAGAGAGACAGAGGGATACACAGGGAGACACAGAGAGAGAGACAGAGACAGAGAGACAGAGGGATACACAGGGAGACACAGAGAGAGAGACAGAGACAGAGAGACAGAGGGATACACAGGGAGACAGAGAGACAGAGACAGAGAGACAGAGGGATACACAGGGAGACACAGAGAGAGAGACAGAGACAGATAGAGAGAGAATGAATGTAGGGTTCGGTCTTACTGGGTACTGGCAGGAGCCGAGGGGCCCAGCCACCTGGGGGGGAGGACTGTGTAAAATGGGTGGGACAGACGGGCCCCTGCGGGGCCAACTGCTGCCATTTCTGTCACCATTCCAGTTGTCAGGACTTGGCCGCTGACTGCCAGAAAGTGGCGACCGGCCGTCTGCGGCTTACGGGCCGCTGCCCAGGCCAGGTGGAGGTGTCCCCGGCAGAGGCCGCGTCTTCTTCCCAGCTCCACCTCTTCCCACCGGTCTGTTTCCCTGGGTTGTGCCTTGTCCCTAGCTCCTGCCTGAGCATCGCGCTGCTTTGGGTGCAGATGAGCACTTTCCCGTGGCCTCCAAGTACCGGCAGGAGAGCTGGGGTGTAAACTTGATATCTGACGAGGGAACTGAGGCTCAGAGAGGCAAAGATGCAGCCCGGGGTTGCACCAGTGCTGGGCGGTGGAGCCCGAAGCCCATTGCAGCTGTTCCAAACTGGAGGCAAAGGGCAGAAGGCGGCCAGGGCTGGTCCTAGGCGGGAAGCGCGTTTGTTCCTGGTTTGCTGTCCTTGAATGTGAAAGTCAAGCCCAAGGCCTTCAGGAAGTAGAAGAGGCGTAGGAGACAAAGGAGGAGGATGGGGAGGAAGAGGAGGACAGGATGCTCAGGCCCTTGGCTTTGGTGCTCACGGGTACTGAATGGACAAGTCCACCCGGGGGCTGGGTTTTCACCCCCTTTGTCTTGCCCACCGCTGGCCCCCATTAGCTCCTGCCATTAGCTCCCCTCTAAAGTTGCTGCCCATCAGGGGCCTCTTGCCCTTTGCCCGGGCTTTTGATCAGGGGTGCTGGGCACTAACGCCACAGCTAGGAAGCTGTTCCTTGGGGCTTCCTGGGAAGGCTTCAAAGGTTGAAAAGCAATTTGCAGCTTTTGCATGGAAAGCCTGGGGACTTGGAGAGGGAGTGATCTGCTTGGTGGGGGAACTAATTAGGCCCACTGGCTGTTGGTCACCTGAGCTGCACCTCACTTGAAAGCCCTCTGGGTTGATGGGATGGGGACCACTTTGTGCTCAGCAGGCAGCTGGCTGCTGCTATGCAAATAGCAGCTTTGGGAAACGAGGTTGAGGAGACCCATACTTAATAATCCCTGGGAGGCTGCCAAATGGGCTCCCCGGGAGCGGGGTCCTGCACCCACACACTGCGGTAGGTGGCGTGGAGGCCTCAGTGCCACACATTCCTTTTCCCCACTCGGGGAAGCCTTTCTATGTAGAGCTATTAATTCTAGATCGCATACACTGTTGTATCCTTATTAATAAAAGATACTCTTATCAATGAATTAACTATTTCCATAGTGACTAATGCACTTTTCAAGAATGAAATGGTAATATCCCAAAAGCAGTTCCCCTAAGAAAATGAAAGAAACAAGAAAAGATATTTGGATTATTTATAAGTCATGATTCTACCTGGTGTTTTTTGGGGGAGGAGAGGAGGGAAAAGATGTACTGAAGGTCACCTTACAGGAGTATGCAGCATACAGAGCACAGACACAGGGGGACCTGCAGTTAAGACCTTCATTTCTAAGGTTGAACAGACTCAGCTCTAATTTTGAATTTTCTACTTCCTGGCTGCATGACCCTAGGCAGGTAAATATGATTCTCAGTTTAAGCTTCCTTGTGGGGATGATCATGGAATCTCCTGATTGTCACTAATTAATAACGAAGCCAGGAAGGCACAGGCAAGTGCTCAGGGTGGATTAGTTGTCATTATTATCACTTAAACGTTCTTTTTGACTAGTTATTAAAGTGAATCAGGAGTCATCACAGGTCAGTCAGGGGCTCTCTCTCCCCAGCACCCCCTTCCACACAGGATGATATGCACAGAGGCCCTCAGTCCGTTCACATCTCCTCCCCAGCAGCTCCTGGAGGACTTTTGAGTTCTGTCGTAATTACTGCCTGTTTAGCCTTTAATTGGGACTTTAAGACAACAGCAATGGCTGCATAAATGTATCCAGGTTTGCTCAGAAGCTGGTCTAAATTCAGTGACTACTGTTTCGGTTAATGATCTTTCTCTCTTGTGTCGTTATGTTCTGATCAGCTTTTCATTTCTGTCCCTTTCGTGTTCACTGTAGTGACTTTTTAGGGCCTCTCTGCCATGTACCCAGGGCCTAGGATTCTACCGAAAGGGTTTCATTGTCCTGGCTGCAAATCCTCGCAAGGGGGCGCCCTTCCTTTCTCCTGGTGGCTTCTCCGTTTTGTGTTCCTGGCAGAAGCCTGACACCCTGAATTCGCACCTAGTGAGAATGAGGTGCAGCTGCTGGGTGGCCTGGCCTCCTAAAACGTTGCGTATTAGAGTCTTGAACACACGGGGAAGTATAATTTAAAGCTTAGGGAGAACATTTATAATACATCATGAACTTTGCTCCTTGCTTTACAGGCATTAGAAATTTAATTAGCACAGCATTCTGATAGGCAGGAAAAATAGGGTCAGATACCCTTAGATTTAAATTCTGCTTCTGTTTACCAGCTCTGTGACTGGGCACAAATCACATTTGGGCCTCAGCCTTCCCATTTTTAAAATGCCAATCGTGACAGCTTCGGTGGGCCGTGGAGAGGTCCGGTGCTATACGCAAAGTGCGAGCCAGATGAGATCAGCGTGAGCCCCTTTGCCTCCATTTAGTGTGCTGAATGAGTTCTGTGGGCATGCTTAGCCCTTTAAAAACTGCCTCGTGTTGCTTTTCTCGTTTTCCTCCTGTCTTTGGCTCCTCGGAGCAGTGCCAGGGAGCTCTCCTCCTTCAGGGTCCCAGAGTCTGCTAAGGCTCAGGTGCATTCTGTGAGTTTGTTTCTCAGTGATTTATTCCTGTAGTCTGTTTTCGTCAAGAAAAATTCTTCATTTAAAATAAATAAAAAGGACTGACTGCTTCACAAAGAGTTCGTAGCAAAACTCAACACAGGCAGATTTATAATTTTAGCGTTGAAATACAGGCCTATTATCCATTTTAAAACATTGTCCATTTTTGAAGAATGAAATGGTAATATCCCCAAAGCAGCTCCCCTAAGGAAATGTCAGAAACATGAAAAGATATTTGGATTATTTATAAGTCATGATTCTACCTGGTGTGTTTTGGGGGAGGAGAGGAGGGAAAAGATGCACTGCTTATGTCACTAGCTATGAGTCCAAGATGTCTTAAATTCTTTCATGTTTTATGTTATTCAATTATACCAAGCACCATTTCATCAAAGTCTACATTTCACCATTGAGTTTTCCTTGAAAATTGCTGAAGATAAACTGACCATGCATGAAGGTTTACTTTCTGGACCCTGTTCTCTTCCTTGTGTTACAGGCAGCTGAGTTAGTTAGAAATATTATAGGCAGTCAGACAGGGCTGGGCCTCAAAGGAGCCAGGGCAGGAGTTCAGATAGGCTGTGACCTCTGAGGAGACAGGCACCGCCTACTGCGGGCCAGATCTCCAGACAGAAGGCAAAGCATCTACAGCCACATCCTAGGGGCCCACAGTCCAAACAGTTCTCTATCACCCTGAGGAAGTCGAGACTCAGCATCCCCCCTCCACAGGAAGAGTCCTTGCTCTTTAAGCTTACTACGTGACTCACTCCCCTGTCTGTTCCTGATTTAATGAAATTTTACCTGAGCAGTTAATCTTACTGGTTGACCACAGTTCTGTCCCACCTCATGCCCACCTGCCTTATGTGTTCCTATTTTCCCCACCTTGGACCCGTCTCACCTTGTGGTTTTGCTCTGTAAAAGTGCCCAGAGAAGACAGAGTCTTTGATCCCTTCTGTCTTTCTCCCAGACAGAAGCTTTCTTCTTCTTAATAAGCATATTCTGCTTTTAACCTCTGTTGTTCCTAAAATTCGTTCTTGGCTTTTAGAGAACACGTACTGGACACATAGTAGGTCGGGAGTTTCATTCCCCTATAGCACCTGGTCTTGAGGTCTACTTTTATGTCAGCAACACACTGTCTGGTTTACTTTCGTAGGAAGCGTTTGAAATTGAGTGGTGAAAAATGGTTCCCCAAGAGCATTTAAAGTCCTGATCCTTGGGATCTGTGGATGTTATCTTATATGATTAAAAAAGTGTCTTTGCAGATGTGATTCCTTGAGGGTCTTCAAATAGGAGATTTCCAGGTTTTCTGGGAGCTGGCGGTGCAGTCACAGTGATCCTCACAAGAAGCCAAAGGGAAAAGAGGAAAAGAGAGAGAGGGAGAAGGGGAATGTAGTCATGGGACAGGGAAATCTGGAGGCATGGTCCAGCTGAGGGGCATGATTTGGCCACAAACCGAGGAATGGCAGCAGCCTGAAGGAGCCATGAAACAGTAATTCCTCTAGAGCCAGTTAGCGATGTTAAGCTTCCAGCTTCCACAGTGACTTGAAGTCACGTGGGCATCTCTGTTAGTCTCAGCTCCTACTTGCGTGGGCATTTGTCACGAGCGAGCTGTAAGGAGCTCACACGGGCAGCGTGAGGTTTCCACTTTTCTCTTTGGTTTTGTCTCTCAGTAGTTCGATTCTGACGTGTAGACATGAATCTGTTTATTATACTAGTGGTTTGTTGAGCTTCTGGCAACCACATATTAGTAAATATTCATGACATTTGGGAATTTTGACCATTACTGTTTCAAACGTTTTACCCGCTCATTTCTCCTCCACCTCCAAACTCCCAGTCCATGCGGATGCTTCCAGAGAGGACATGCCCACGAGGTCTCCTGTGGTCTCTGAGGCCGTGTTTCTCCTCGTTCTTTTTGTTCTTTTCTGGTTGGGTAATTTCTACTGATTTATCTCAAGTTCACTGATTGTTCTTTCTGCTATTTTAAATAGGCTGTTGAGGCCATATAGTGAAATTTTCTGCTCTAGACTTTCTCCTTTGTCCTTTTAAAAGTAGTTCCTATTTCTCTATTGAGTTTATTTTCAGTCAGTGTCATCATATTTTTCTTTGTCTTTTTAAAAGGTAGTTTTATGTAATTACTTGAATATATACATGTGTTAGATACCTTGTAGACTGCTATGTTCGGCCTCTATAAACCCTCAGATAAAGTTTTATTTACTTCTTTTTTTGGCGATGGCTCCCAATTTCCCATTTCTTTGCATGTTGTATGCTTTTTAAAAATATATTGGGCACTTTAAAAATATATGGTAACAGTTCTAAAATCTGGTTTTATGATAATTTACCTGGACTTAAACTTAGGAATTTGTTTCCCTTGCATTTTACAACCATTTGTCTCTCTCAGTATTTTGTTTTTGTATTTATATTTACCCATCCTTCCAAGGTTACCCTTTTCCTGTAATTTTAGTGGCAAACTAGTGATTTAGGAAGTGAATTTGCTCAGATAGCTACAGCCCGAGCAGCCCACAACTTCTGCTAGTGGCGGGCATGCCGCAGGCATGGACGCGTATCCCAGGGTCAGGTCTTTCTTAGGTCTCTTTCTGTGGACACAGGTTTCTCAGCAGTCAGGGGTGTGCTGAGAGCTTATGTGATCTGTGGCTCTGATTTCTCTCACCTCCCTGCTAAGTTTCCAGCTGACTTCTTGTCCCCTCCATTCAGGTCTGTAACCTCAGGCTAGTACAGTTATTGGATTCTCCCATTCATGTGGCATCTGCTTATGTTTTTTGCCTTTTGCTCCAAATGGCCTGCCCTTGCTGGCAGAGTGTCTGATGATTTTTAAGATGTTTTCCCCATTCTAGAGAAACTAACTTTCTTGTCAAGCTGGCAAGGGATCGAAGCTCTTCCAATTGATATAGTCACAGACGCCTGGTGTTCTTAATAAAGTTTTGGCAGTTTTTCATGAATACGTAACTTTCAATTTGCTACTTGACTTTACTTGGTTTCTCATATTTTTGCACTGGTTTTTAACTCTTTCTTTCTTTCATCTCTCTATCCATCCTCTGTTGTATGTAGGTATTCAAACATATTTATGACTTCCTTATCCTACCATAGCTGGGTACCCAGGAAACTTTCTTTTTAATTAGAGATATGGCATGTTTAGAAGGTGTTTCTGTAAGAATGTTTTGATGGGTGACAGGCTATAAGGAGCCCTCATAGGAGGAAGGATGGATGCTGGTGCAGAAAGAAGGGCTCTACATGGCCTCGTAGAGGCCGGAAAGGCTGGACCCACGTGCTTCTAGGTTGCTCTCTGAGAGGGCACATCAGCACCAGCACCAGCAGGCAGAAAGGGGACTAATTTTCTGGCATTTTCAGTGCTTCCTACTTGGAAATTCTCCTATCTCAGTGGAGTTCTCCGGTTGCTTGGGTTAAAGTTCTTCTTCCCGGTGATACCGTGTGTGGAGAAGAGGGGGTCACTGTATTCTTTTCAGTGTACCCCTCAGGGTCTCACGTAGTGCTCTACCCGCAGTGGCAGTTTAGGGTACGTCTACCAGCTTGATTTCAAACAGCAGGATAATTCCATCATGAAATCCCAATTGTGGTTCTCATTTATTTTTCAGCCTCCAATAAATCAAGCAGCTTTTCTCACTTAATTATTTTCATCTTGTCAATGGGAAATATAATCATAAAGTTAGCATGAACGACGCTTCATTTTACTCTAGAGATGTGATAGACCAATAGGTAACCCCCAAAGAGTATCACTGGTGTGCTTTGAATGTTCTCTGAATAATTATAAGTGTCTTCACCAATTGACTTACAAAGGGTGTTTAGCACAGATCATCCCCACACTTCACGTCACTGGGATGGTACTGAGCAGGTACCTAACTTCAGCATATTTAAAAAGATTCCTCATAGTCCTCAAAAAGCTGTGTGCTTTGGGTTGAAATGACCATTTCAAAGAGAAGCAATCAGCCACAAGCTGGATTTCAGTGTCTCAAGAGAAGCCAGTAGACCCTATGATCCGTCACATGAACACCTCTATTGGTTTTCACAGGCGGCCTGGAGGGGAGACTGCTTCTCTGCTGTGCTGCGGATGTCTTCAGGGAAGGGTCCAGAAGATCCTCCTCAGAGAGTGAAAACAGGGAGTCTGGGAGGGCAGCTAGGTTCTCAGAACTTTTACATCAAATGACATTTCACGTCAGCAGTCCTAGCAGTTACGGCTTCATCAAATAATCCAAGGCGCAGTCATGGATAGAAATAAACTGAATTTCCCCAGGTATCTGGAGCAAGTGCTTACATAGAGAGTCCTGGAGTTTGGTGGAGAAACCTAAGACAGACTCAGTGCGTGGATTTTACTCCAGCTCTTCCACTGGCCATACCCACGAGTCCATTTCCTCCTCTTTCAAAAGCCTGCAGACCTATTAGCCCTCAGTATTGACACTGCGCACACAGGATTTGCCTACTGAAATCAGTCCAGGCCACCTGGACACAAATTCCTTAAGTAACCAAGTGCTTAAATTGTTCTTCAGGAAGAACCTCTGGGATCCACTCAAGGACCATTTGAAACTGGCTTTTTAAGAATAAACATGTGCACAAGCAGTCAGCTCCTCTGGTCGGTGTCTTTGACACTACTCAAAATTCCCTGTGCAGACTGTAACCCCAAAACAAGCATGTGAGCCACAAAGAATGTGATGGCTGTCTACGTCTGTACAAAAGAAACCCAACTCTCTGCCCCCTCACCAGTCAAGCAATAAGCAGCTTCTCTCCCCTTTTCTTTTAATTCCCCTACTGCCTAGTGAACTTGGAGGCGAGTATGTGTAAGTTTACTGTTCCTGAATTTCTTTCTGACTGACAGTGTGATGAATCTATTTTTGCAAAGAAGTATCGGCTTCTTTGCACACCTGTATTGGATAGTATTATCACAGTACTGTCAGCCAGCCATTCTGTTGCACTGCTATGAATAATGATCTTTTTATATTTTCCAGAGCTCAGTAAATGGAATAAAATAAATAAGACAAATCCATTTCCGCTAGCCAGATCCAAGAAGTCACAAAAGGTGAACTGAGGCTTCAGAACTGAAAGGTACCAGTCATCCTAGCCAGCCTAGCCCCATGGAGAAATATTTAAAGTGTGGGTAACCTCTGTTCCCCCAAGCTGTAGTTTGGACCCTGAAAGGGAAAACAGGCTGAGCCATCCATCCTCGGCTGCTGACGCCTGTAACTGCTGCTGCCAGGCACCTTCCAAGCTGGAGCTGAGATGTTTCCATCTGTTCCACCGCAGGTGGCTATATAATTAGCCACACATGTTTGTAGCACTGTAAAGAGAAGACTCGTGAGGAATCCATCCTCGCAGTACCTCTGCTGGGTGTTGCAATGGGCTGGAAAAGGGTCTACTCTTAAAATAAATAGATAAAACACTTTTGTGTTTTAAGTCTTCTGAGTACTGAAATACTGCTTATTTCAGTAAAGTTACTATTGAAGCTTGAATGATTGAAATGACAGCGAAACACAAGCTTGAAGTGCATTTGTAGCCTCTGCTATTGGTTCAGCTGGAGGCTTTTCTGTATCTTCCAGAAACCTGTTGGAGCATTCCTGTCCTCTGCTGGGGTCACTTCGCAAAGGTTCCTGTTATGCTTTCTCTCTCTTCTGTCTTGTGTTGGAGGAATTGGCACATTAGATTTGTATCCAACATAATAATTTAGATTTGGCACAGTACCTAAATTACTTTTCACATTTCTAGGCCAGGGGAGCACACATTTCTCTTATACTTTTGACAAAAGTAGAAATAATTTTAATCGGATCTGCTCAAATAAAAGTCACTTTATTACTTTTAACTAAAAATGCATTGGATCCAAAAGGAGTACCAGGGGCATCGGTGAAGTAGGGCTCTGGCTTAGCAGAGGGCCAGGTTCTAGGAAGCTCTTCTCTTCATATAGAACAGGGTTTGGGGCCCATTGTGGGTACATGAAAGGAAATTGAGAACCAGATTCCTTGGTGATGCGTTAACACACGTGCTCAGGTTGGAAAGGTGATGCTTCAGACCTCCACCTACTACTCATTACCTTATTTTCCAATTTATTTGGAACTAACTGAGGAAGAGATAGGTTGGATATGTCCTGAAAATTCCCAGCAAGGTTGTTCTAGCTTCTCTGACCCCCAAAACTTCCCTAGGCTCAACTGAAGACTGTTGGATAGTTTTGGCTAAACAGCTCAACTGCCATTCAAAGCATCCGCAGCCATCCTGGAAGATGATTCTTCCAAACAGCAGCTGGCAGAAGTGAGCTGGGCCGTGACCAGCTGTGAAAGGGTGATGCTGGCAGCGACTCGTGGCTTCGTGATTGGTGTCCAAGTGGCGTGTGAATTTCAGTTAGAATTTCATTAAAAGTTAGGAAAGGTCCAGAATAACAACACTATTTTGATCTTTAACATTTGCTAAGGCATCTTCTTAATGGCTGTTAAGACTGAGAATTAAACGTCTTATTTGGATAAAGGTCAAGACTGGCACGCTATCCAGGCATCCACGGAGACAGAAACCAGGCATGATGACTTTGGGTGCGTTAAGTGTCTAAGCAGATCTGGTGACCCCCCCCTCGCAAGGTGAGGTATTACTTGTCCACATTTAGCATCTTGGGTCTCCAGGCACAAAAACTTCTTAGCTCTGATTTAAAAGTGTATTACTATAGAGATGGAAAAGAAAAAAAAAATAAAAACACCTTTCTCATAGTGAGGAGAGTACGAATCCTTAACAATCTCTTATGAACCAGAGTGACAGGTAAAAAAATAAAAGTGAGACTGGCTAGAATTCTGAACTTTGCAAAGCCAGTAGAGGTAATTTTCTGAATGTCTTTTGCCAATAGTAGGCATTTGAAGCTCAGCTCAAGACTTGAGCCAAGCTAGATGGGTTCATTCTTAATTTATGATACAAAATGGGAAAAAATAGTGAATCAGCAAAGTTTTAAACCTTGGGGACTCAAAGAAACCACTAAACACTTCTCATATTTTGATACTGTGGTATTGGTTCTAGACTTCTGTTTTCTGATCCTTTTGGCTTGTTGTGGCCAGATTAACCTTCGTGAAATACCATTTTTCTGCTGAGAAGTCAACAAGAGTGGCTAATCGTTCCCAGCAGGATGCCAGAGTCGATGTCTGGCACTCAAAGGCCTTCTTATGCCCACCTGAAAGCCCACACAGCTACAGACAGACAGATGTGCATCTGTGCACATTCTCGCTTATTCGATTTTGTTTGAAGACACAGTTCTCAAACTCGGGTATCTTGAGATTTACTTAAGCAGTTTGTTAAAAGCACAAGCTCCTTGGTCTTCCTTTTGGGGAATAGTCTCTTTGTGCCTAGATCTGCTTGCCTAAGTCCAATCTTTCTAGGACTTAGCAAGTGCTAATCATCAGTTAGCACCGGCTGTTGTCACATGGCAGCAGGTACTACTACTGCCTGGCCTCATGTCCCATTTACAGCTACTTCTCTCTGTCTGTGCTTGGGCATTTCTCTTAGGCCTGGTTTTCCTGGACATACACTGGGCTGAACACGTCAGGGAGGGAATTCCCCCTGGAGCAGTTTTTTCACACAGGACTTGGCAAACTATGGTACAAACACCCCTCTTCCTCATCCCATGGGTGAGATAACTGAGGCAAGTTCCACATGATTAAACTCCAGGAAGCCACGGCCGTCACTGGTTTTATACAGGCCTTAATTGGGTGACTTGTCTCCCTGGTCTCATCCATGCCCCTGCCACTTCTTGCAAATAAACACCTTGCCGTTGCATGTCATATCAGGCCTGCTTCTTTTGGAGGAATCTGAACTACCATAGACTTCTAGCCTGCATTTCTCCTCACAATTCCTCTCAGGGCTGGTCTAGCTTTTCCCAATTGTTTTATGGGTCTGGGTGACAAAATACCATCTCAGTCCTCATAAGCCAAGCTGTCACTGTGTGACACAAGAAATGTGACAATGGCAATAACATGCTCCATCTCAGTCACTCTAATGTGTAAACTAATACAACCACCCGGCACATTCCACGTCTCTGATATTAAGTGATGATTGAGTTATTGATAACCAGCCCCACGTTTCCTTGAATCAAATATTAACACCGCAACATCTTGCCTGCAGGGGTTGGATTTAGTTTGAACGACTTCATTTTTCAGAAACCTGACCGTGTCTTTCACCTCACGCAAGATGAATGGGGTGAATTTTGGAAAGATGACTTGAGGAGCTGGGATGTTTAAACACCGGCTGCTGTTTCTGTTAGAGTTGACGCATGGCAAATGTTCCCTGGGACGAGTGTCAAGCACCAAGCAGGACTTCAGGTGTCAGAGACTTGCATTAGAGTCTATTTCAGAATTTGTTTTTGCTGGCCTTATTCATGGTGGCTTTGAAACGGGAAACACGAGGCCCAGGAGTGGCGGTGCCAGAGTGGATTTTCCATTTTCATCTCTGCACACTGCATTTGGTGTAATCTCAGCCCCTGGGTTCTTCAGCACTTTCAATCTGCAGTGTTCTTGTACTCTTAAATATGCTTGGCAGTGCACATTTATTAGAGCATATCTTCTTTTCTGTTACTCTCCTCGCAGTTATGGAACACAACACTGAAGACATTGAGACGCTCTGTCCCAAGGCACCTGACATTGTACCCATTCTTGCATCCCTGGCACTTAGTAAAGAACACAGAACATTGTCAGTGCTCTATAAATGCTTGCTAAATGACAGCCATTGGTTCTGAATGCATGTGATATTGAAACCTCAGATTCAAAGGACCTGTGTGCTCAGTAAAGTTTGGTATCTGCGGGATCCATTTTTATTTACTTATTTTTTTTTTCAGGAGTGAAGCTGGAACCCAGAGTTTTTGCACTGAGCTACATTCCCTTTTCATTTTATTTTTGATTTTGATTTAAATACGATTTCATCAAGTTGCTCAGGCTGGGCTTGAATTTGCAGTCCCTCTGCGTCAGGCTCCCAAAATGCTAAGATTATGGGAGTGTACACTACCAGTCCTGGTTGACAGTTACTTGTTTCTTTATATTGTTTTTTAACTTTTTCAGGTCAGTTATATTCTCTTTAAGAACATATGCTAAGAACACATTGGAAGATACCATCATCTTGTGCTAACTTTTATTAATTTTGTTAATATGGGTGTATTACCTTGTTATTCATAAGCATTTACGGAGCATTTACTGTGGTCTGGTCACTGTGCTATTTTCTTACAACATCTTGAACCTTAAAAAGCACCTTGCCACTCACTTCTCCATGCTTTTAGGTGATCACAAGCCACTGATGAATACGAACAAGTGTCATAGTAGTGAGTAAATATCATTAGTGTGTTGTAAAAATAGGAGTCACTTGCAATCCCCATTTATAATCACACATTATGCCTAAATTCTATACAAAATAGAAAATGTTGAAAAGCAACACTGGCCAACTTCCACTGTGTTGTAGGTGATTCAACAGTATATGATTTAACCAGCCACACACTGACCTGTATAAATACTTGCAAGGACCCTGGGAAATATGTTCTATTATTTTATTTTCTGATAAGAAAACCTACTTGGGGTCGGTTTTGTAGTAGGTAAATTTGGGACATGAACCCAGGAAGTCTTAACTCCAAAGCCTTCTTTCTTAACTGCTGTTTTTTATATCTGCTTCTCCTTTTTACATTGACTGCCAAGATGTTTGGAGATAAATCTACAGAATTTTGCATTTACACTTTAATTTGCATTTCTTTACCTTTTGTGGTTTTGATTCTTATCTACCTGTATTTTCCCATTGCTTCGATTTTGAAGGTTTCACAATTCTCTTTCTTATTGTTGTGTGTGCACGGGGACAGCTAGAGCATCAGCTATAGTGCTGCTTTCAATGTTTAAGGTTTAGGGGGAAGTTTCTGAGAAATTCAACCACCAGGCAGAGGGTTGGCTTAGTGAAGAGACTTACTCTATCTCACAGAGCTAGTGAGTGGCTTCCCTGCGGCATGAGCCCAGCTCTCCTGATTTCCGGTGCTGTGTGTTTCTCTCCTGTGCTGCACCAGCCCACAACACTTCCGCTTTTACCGTTAGCACCCACTTCTCAAGCACTTCTGTCATCTTCTCTTCCTCACTAATAAAAAGGATGCAGTGTAAAATACCAAGAAAGAGTCAGAACGCTGTGTCTCCCTAAGCAAATTACCTAACTTTTGTGGACTTTGTTTTCCTCATTCATAAGTAACCTAATATCTAGATGCTCTTTGTATATGGAAATAAATACTAATACTTGTAATATATTTAATAAGCAATGTATTAAGTCTATATATCTAAGAGCCAAAAATTTCATGAGCATTAAAATTATTGATTTAAAATTTAATTGCAGTTTGAAATTTAGTATGACTTCTTTCAAATACTGTACATGTATTGAGCATCAAGCAAAAGACAGAATCATTGTAATATGTATTACTATACCTGTGCTCAATCCTATTCTAAGATGTTGTGGTTTCCATTCATTCTCTTATTAGTTCTATAGTTGGTTTTATATTTTCTGAGATTATTTCTTTACTTTCTAGCTTTACTGGGAGCTGTTTAGAACAGGTGTGTCCAACTTTCAGGTGGGTGCCTGTGGTCCTGCATAGTAAATCTCACCCCATGAGTAAACTTTCAATATTTCTGTGTGACTTTTAGTGGTCTTTTCCATGGCGTGATTGCACAGTGGACGGGAGATTCTGCAGGGAGGGTGCTGGGCAGTGCTGGCTCTGCCTCTTGCATTCAGCATTTGCAGAGAAACAGAAACCCACATGTATTAGACATTGCTGGGACTCCCATCACATGGCCAGTGACCCGCGGTGATCCTGATGTGTGTCCAGCCTACTCAAGCATGTGTATCTGTGAAGGCAGCCCTGCACTGTTATTAAACAGATGCAGATGTCTTCTTGTTATTAAACTTGGGCTTGTGTTATTTCATAAGCGAAAATATATATAAAAAAGAGAACTTTTGTTACTTGAATGCATTAGCTGTATTATATATTTTATACAGGACTTAAGACAATTTCTTTTCCCTCAGTAGAGCCTCACAAGCCCAAAGGTTAAACACCCACTTTCTAGACATTCTACAGTATTATTTCATCACCTACCCAGGGAAAGTAGTTTTATCAGGCTCAAAAGAAACAGAGCTTCTTTAGTGTTAAGATTTCAGTTTCTAGGCTTGAGATCAATTGATGTCAGAGCATAAAAGCTTTTGCCTCCCTCAAGGCCATTAGAGCATATGCGTTACCTGTGGGGATAAACTTTTTTTTTTTAATTTTAAAAAGCAAAACAGAAAAAGGATTGAAATGATACAAAATTTAAAAAAAAGTAGAAAATTAACACTAATTCATATATTACATATTATTATCTTAGAAGTAGTTTCTCAGGTTCCAAGATCTAGGTATGAAAAAATGATCAATCAAACAGTGAAAGCACAAACTGTTCTTTTGGATGAACAAACAGAGATTGGTAGTATAGTTAGGTATCTTGGATATATATCCATATATATGTGTGTATCTATATACATATAATCTTTTCCCTTTTTTCTTTTTTCCTTCCTCCTACCCCAGTTTTTCTTTCATTTTGAGCACTTTCTTTCCTGTTCACTATCACAATATCTATTGTACACTTTGGATACTATTACTCTTTCAGTTTTTTTACACTAGGGAAACTATATGATATTTACAAATGTGAGTTTGATTTATTTCACTTATGAGTATGGTCTCAAGTTGCCTCCATTTACCTATAAAAACCTCAGGAGTATCCTTCCTAATAGCTAAGTAATATTATCTTGTATAACAATACCACATCTTTTTTATCCATTCTGTGGTTGATAGGCATTTGGGTTGTTTTCAAGATTTAGCTGTTTGAATTATGCTGCTATAAACATGGGTGTACATATATTGTTATAGCATGATGTTTTCAATTTTCTTGGGAAAATACTCAGAAGGGGAATAGCTGGATTAAATGGCACTTCCAACTCTAGTTTTTTAAGGACTCTCCACACGGATTTCCACAGTGGTTGTACCAGTCTACACTCCCACTAACAGTGGAGAAGGGTTCCTTTTTCCTCACAGCCCCACCAATGTTTGTTATCAGTTGATTTCTTGATGTCAGCTATTCTTTTTGGAGTGGGTAGAATCTCAATGTTGTTTTAATTTGCATTTCTCAAATGACCAGTGATGTTGAACATTTCTTCATGTATTTATTTGCCATTTGTATTTCTTCATTTGAGAAGTGTGTATTCATTTCAGATGCCCATTTGTGGTTTGGGTCTTTGAATTTGGGAGACTGATGCTTTCACTTCTTTATATGTTCTAGATATAAGTCCTTTGTTTGAGGGACAGCTAGCTAAAGTTCTTTCCCATTTTATGGGTTTTCTTTTTATTCTGTTGGTGATTTCTTTTGAAGTGCAAAAACTTTTTAATAAGATGAGATCTCAGTTGTTATTTCTTTGAAGTATTTCCTGTGTTGTTTGTGTTTTGTTCATGAATTCTTTGCTTACCCCTATGTTTCCAATACTTCTACCTACCTTGTCTTGCAGTAGATTTGGTGTTTATACTTTAATGTTTAGATCTTTGATCCATTCTGACTTTAGTTTAGTGCATGGTGATAGAGATGGTTTTAGTTTCAGTGTTTGGCATGTAGAAAGCCAGTTTCTCCAGCACCATTTATTAAAGAGGTTATCTTTCTTCCAGTGAACATGTTTAGCCCCTTTGTCAAAGATGAGTTGGCTGAGTATCTTTGTAGTGGTGTCTGCATCTTCTAATCTGTTTTATTGATCCTCAGGTTTGTTTTTTGGCCAGCACCATGCTGATTTTATCACAGTAGCTTTGTATTATAATTTCAAGTTAGAGATTGTGATGCCTCCTGCCTTGCCTTTGTTGCCCAGAATTGTCATTGCTATTCTAGGTCTCTTCTGTTTCCAAATGAAATTTAGGATGTTTTCTCTAGAACTGTGAAGCATGCTAATGATGTTTTGATCAGGATTGCATTAAATCTGTATAACAGATTTGGGAGTATGGCCATCTTTACTATGTTGGTTGTTCCTAGACAAGAGCAAGGGATATTTTTCCATTTCTGACATCCTTTCCAATCTCCTTTTGTAGAGCACCATAGTTCCCAATGTATAGGTCTTCATATCCTTTGTTAGGTTGATTCCTAAGTATTTCATTTTTTTTGGATGTTGTTGTGAAAGGTGTTATTTCCCTAATGTTTCTCTCAGTGAGTTTTTGTTTGTGTACAGGAAGGATATTGATTTTTTGAGTGTTGACTTTGTATCCAGCTACACTGCTGAATTTTCTTATTAACTGTATTAGCCTTTTGATAGCATTTTTGTGGTCTTCTATGCAGAGTATCAAGTCATCTACAAATAGTAATAATTTAACTTCCCTAACTTGTTCCTTTCTTATATTTATTCTTTTTATTTTTCTCTCTTGTCTAAGTGCTCTGGCTAAAGTTTCCAGAACTATATTGAATAGGAGTGGTGATAGTGGACATCCTTGTCTTGTTCCTGATTTTAGAGTGAAAGCTTTCAGTTTTTGTCCATTTAGTATGATGTTGGCTGTTGTTTTGTCATAGATGGCTTTTATCAGATTGAGGTAGAGACCATCTATTTGGGTTTTCTGTAGGGTTTTTATCATGAATGGGTAATGGACTTTGTCAAAAGCTTTTTCTGCATCTATTGAGATGATCATGTAATTTTCGTCTCTGGTTCTGTTGATGTGATATATTACATTTATTGATTTGTGTATGTTGAATCATTCCTGCATTCCTGAGATAAATCCCACTTAGTTATGATGTATAATCTTCTTGATGATTTACTACATTCTATTTGCTAGTGTTTTACTGAGAATTTTTGCATCAATGTTCATTAGTGAGACTTGTCTATAGTTCTCCTTTTGCTTGGGTCTTTCTCTGGTTTTGGTATCAGAGCAATACTTACCTCAAGGAATGAGTTAGGAAAGATTGCTTCCCTTTCGATTTCATTAAAGAGTTTGAGGAGTATTTGCATTAAATTTTCTCTAAATTTCTTGTACAATTCATCTGTAAATTCTAGTAGGGATAAACTTATGCTAATATGGCATTTTAGGGTCACAATTTCCATATTTGCAATTTGACATCACGCCCATAAAATGTTTCTATTTTCTTTTTGTTGTATTTTTCTATTTTTTAAATGTAAGATAAAATTTTTGTATATAAATTGTACATGTTTAGATTACTTTTCACAAATGGATGTATCAAGTAACCAACAAAAAAGTCAATTCATAGACTATTTTTGTTATCACTCAAAGTTTCCTTGTGCCCTGTACTAGTCAGCGGTTTGAAGAGTCAATGGTCTGCAAGAGAGCAGATTTAATGTGGGACCCATAAATTTACAATATTTTCCCTCAAAGTCAATTGTAGAAGAGTTCTGTGATCTGTCTGTGTGCTGGAGACTCCAAGGATTCGGCCAAGCGGTTGGAGCCCATGGCAGTGTCTGTGCAAGTTTGTGCCTGCACCAAAAAGTTGAAGGATCTGATCCAGAAAGCAGAGGGAACTTCACTGGAGCCAGGAAACAATGCTCAAGATGGAACTGAAGACCAGAGCTCCCTTGAAATGAACAGCAACCACTTCTAGCGACAAAAAGGACCTGAGCTCCTCCACCAGGGGTAGCAGAGTTCTTATCAGGAAAACCAGCCTCAACAATCTTCTCCAGGAAAATCAGCAAAGAAAATCCTTTCCTCTTGTTCTCCTTCTCTGCCTGTTCTGAGAACAATGCTCAGGTGGTTTCCATGCTCAGAAGCATACTGACAATTCAGCTGGGCATTCCCACTTAAGAGGATCACTCATCAACCCACCACAATCCACCCCTGGTCAACTTGATAACCAGACACGTTTCTTTAAACCATAGTCTCCAGTGGCAGATTTGTACAGAGTTCATGTCTTGATCTATTCAGATTCACATTAATATAACAATTACATGTCTATAATTCTTACTGCACTCATTTTCACACCAGAAACAAATATTCAAAGCATGCTCAAAATTCAAAGGTAAAACCACAGTACCTTGACTAAATAATTTGATTACAAATGGGTGTTTAAAAATTACAACTATACATGCTCTACAATGACTCCCTTTTGTCTGTCTCATTCTAAAATCCAATTTATTTATTTTACTGACAATATATGCTCTTAAAAATTAATATTTTGTATAGAAATAGTGTATTTACATTAAACACATAGTTTCAAATTTTAAAACTCCCTTGGTTTTCATTTGTGTACATGATTTAGCAATATTAAAAAACCAATATTACATCCATAAGCATCATGTGACTACACTGAGGTCATTTTAGGAGCTATTACAATCACAATCTTTGCTTCCTATTAACTTCAACAACAGAGCACAGGAACACTAGAAAACACCCCAAGAAGTCTGCTCTCCAAATACACTCTTCCCTTCTGATAAAAGGCCTCAGGTTGTTTTCCCATTGTCTTGCTGCTTTTTCACAACCACCTTCTCCTCTGGCACCATCCATAGCTCCTCTGGATCCTCCATGCTGGTGTGGGGATGCTCAGACTGAGTCAAATCTCAGGGCATGTAAGGATGCTTCTGAACAGCCCTGGAGACGTGACCCTGTTGTCAGTGTTGGCACACGTCAGGGCATAATTATTTAACCTGGACTTAGCAGTTGACAACTATGTGTGTATCAATGAGGCCAGCATATAAGAATGTAAATACGTGGTAACAACCTGTATAAAAATATACAATAAAGATGCAGGTGGCTTTTGTGCTCTGCTTTACTCCATGATGCCTGCTGTTGTTGCTGATGTCTCACACACATGCATTCTTTAACCTTGGACTTCACCCTCAAAAATCTCTCTTGGGCCCTCTGAGCAGCCAAACATCTGACTAAATGTTCCAACTCACCCTGCTGACTCTCTGCTCTCGTTCTCAACATAGATCTAGCCAAAGGCCCTCAGTGGTATCTGTGCCTCCCTCCCAACACTAGACTGCATTGAAATGTTTCTGACACTCACATAGTATCTCAAACACAAGCAAAGCTCAGATCAACTTCCTGCCAAAGCACAGCATGCACTGCCCGGGATCCTGCATCCAATGCTGTCCTCATCAGAAACCACCTGAGTCTCACCTATCCAGTGACATTTCTGTCAGTACTCTGGTTTACTGGGCTGACTCCCATATACTTGAGACTTTCTGAGGCCCCCTCTTTGGTACTGCTTTCAAAAGCTTTCCAACTTAATTCAAAAAGCTCTTAAGTCACATGGCAACATCACAGCAACAGCCCCACTTCTCAGTACCAAATTTTTTTGTAGTCAGGATGTGGATGCCCCCACTGTGACCTTGGCCCTGATCCCCAGCACACCTGGCCTGAATTTTAAATTTTTAAACTTTAAAAAAATTGAATAAACAGAGCCATATAAGATACATTGTTTTCTTTTGCTCAGCAAAATATTTTTTAGATGCATTTAAGTTGAGCATATCAGTAATTCATTACTTGAGGTTGCTGGCTTGAGTAGTGATGATACACATACAGCACAATTCATTCATTTACCAGATGTCTGGAATGTTTGCAGTTTTTGGTGAAAGCAAAGAAAAGTTGCCATGCATGCTTGTTTTGAAACTTTGTGTGGATATATGTATTTATATTTCTTGTGTTTAGAAACTGGAATTATTGGTTTCTAGAGGAAGTATATGTTTAACTTATTTGCCAATGTAAGAGGATCCAGTGGATCTATTTCTCAATAACCTTGGTATTGTTAATTTTTCTTTTTAAATTCCAACAATTCTACTTGGTACCTAGTTGACCATTATAACTTTATTATGAATTTCCCTGAAAACTAATAATCCTAAGCCCTTCTTAATATGCCGGCTGCCTAGTCAGATAATTTTGTTGGTGAATGTCAAAATCTATTGTTCTTTTAACTACTGAAAAAAGAGGGTTGGTATTTTTTTAGAGTTATAAGAATTTTAAAATGTTTCCTGGATGCAAATGCTTTTCAGATATATATGAAGAATATTTTTCTTAGTGTTCTGTGTATCTTTTCTTATTTTGAAAAACATACATTTTAACTATGTTGAAATTCAATTTGTACATCTTTAAGCTCACTGATCTCCAGTATCTGGACTGCTATTAATCACATGTGGTGTAATATTTATGTTATTTTATTTTTTACCTCTAAAAATCTATGTTATTGCACCTGTTTTGTCCTGATTATGTTCATATTTTTCATTGGATCTTTGAACATACAAAGAAGCATCTTTATTTAATTGTGCTAATTCACTATTGCTGACATTTTGTATCTGATTCTACTGGATAATATTTCTCCAGCCTTTGGGTTCCCACAGAGTAATTATACATATTTATGAGCTTTCACATGTATGCAATGTGCAATAATCAGAGAAGAGTAATTGGTATACTTATTGCTTCATATATATATATATATATATATATATATTTTTTTTTTTTTTTTTGTACCAGGGATCAAACTCATGACCTTGGAGTTGCCAGGCAGGTGCTAATGCCACTGAGCTAAATCCCTGGCCCTGCTTCAGATATACTGATTTCATTATGTTGGGCATGTTTCGAATCCTCTCTTAGTTATTCTGAAACATACAGTGAACTGTTGAAAATCACCCTTGTGTGCTGCAGAATATTAGAAGTTGTTTCTTGTTTTATCCAGTTGCAGCCCTGCATTCTCTCCTTCCCTCTCTTTCTCACATCCTCCCTGGGGTAGGGTAACCGCTAGTCTATTGTCTACTTCATTGAGATGAAAGTTTTAGCTTCATATGTAAATTTTGGATGCAAGTCCTTTGTCAGATAAATGATTTCAACTTTTTCCCATTCAGCATGATCTCTCATCTTTATTTTCTTTCCTCTTTCTTTTTTTAATCCTTCTTTCTTTCTCCCATCCTCCCTCCTTCCCTCTCTCCTTCCCCTCATTCCTTTTCACGCTGGGATTTGAATTTAAGAGTTCAGCGTTGGTAGGCAAGTGCGCTGCCTCTGAACCACATCCTCTGTCTTTTTTACTCTCTATTTTGAGACAGGATCTTGTTAAGGGGTCCAGGTTGGGCTTAAATTTATGCCCTTCCTGCCTTAGCCTCCTGAAACATGGGGTTACTGGCACACACCATAGTATTCTCATTTTTTCTACTGGCCAAGAGAAATAGCTCATGTTAAAACTTTATAGACATGAACTTAATAGGAAAAAAATACTCATATGTTTGTAAGCTATGTTGCTTAAAAAGAAATCAAAATTAACATCTTATTATATTCATCATTCTTTTACTTTTTCACCTACATTAAAGTATGTTTAAATTCATCCTTGGAGTGCTACTATGCACTAATGAGCTTTCACAGGTAGAGCTTGTTAAAATTAATGATAAGACTACAGTGATTATTTTGATGCTGAAATCTTCCATCTTGGTGGTTAGGCCCCTTAATTTGGAACTTTTCTCTTTTAAGCAGTGTGCTCCATAGCCACTTTTAATCTCTATCCGTCATTTTTTCTCTAGATTTGTCGAAATATAAAATGGAGTGAATAAGACTATTTTCTTTCTTTGTAAATCTCTGTATTTGAATCTAATTTTGAATGTTTTAAAGAGTTATTACACTCCCATTCTCATTCCTGTGACTCATGATAATAATGACTCCCCCACAGTCTCATCCCATTTTCTATGATTCCGTTGGTTTCCTCTTCATTTGATGCTTAACTTCCAGATTAATCTGTTTTCCCATTTGTTTGTTCCCTCCCAGCTCAGCCTTCTGTGTGCTGGAGGCTGATCTATTTGGCCTATGTTAGTGGCTTCATTCTCCCATGACTTCTTGTTTGACTCAGCCAATAAAAGACACTAACAGGAGATTGGGGAAACTGGAGGTGTCCAGGAGCAAGTTTGAGTTATTTACAACCTGTCCCCTCTTTGTCTCAGTGTTCAGTGAGTGGTGAATTCTTCTACAGCACAGTGTCCTACAGAGAATTTCCTTCCTCTCCATGCTTCAGCTCTAGGCTACTGTCTTAATACTCTTTCTCTGCTGAGACACAATACCTCACCCTTGGGAAGCCACAACATGACTCCTGGGGAAGTTTATTTGGTTCACGGTTTGTAGAGGTTTCAACTCAGCAGTCAGCTAGCTCTAATGCAGGACAATATGGCAGAGGAGAAACAGCTGATAGCATTACAGGCAAGAAGTAGAGCCAAGATCAAGAGAAGATTCATTTCAGGCCATACCCACAATGAGCCAGCTCTTCCTGCCAGGGTTCATCTCCTAATTGCACACCTAGCTATAAACCTATCATTTATTAATCCAGTATCACACATCCATGGTCTAGTGTCACACATTCATGACTCAGTCACCTCCCAAAAGCTCCACCTAGGAGTTCACGAGGCTGTGGGGGGACATCTAGACATAAACCATAACAGCTATGTTAATGTTATCACTAGTGCTGGTTTCTGGGTGCCTCCACATGATCAAGTGGTTCTTATAATTCTATCAGTGGTCATAAATTCTTTCTCATTAAGTCTTTTTGAGTGGAACTTTATTTCCTGCTGAGATACATCACAATTATCACAAAATCTTCATAGCTTACTGTTGTTAAGGCTTGTGCTTTCGGCTTAGAGCCAAGAGGGGCTCCTGCACTGTTTGGTAATATTCTGATAAACATTGTGATGTATATATGAGATGAGCTACTCCTTCATCTCTAGGAAGTACTAGAGTTACCATGGGTGTTACCCTGAAATGGGTATGCTGAACTTTTATACATCTAAAGAACAGCTTCTCACCATCCAGCTAATCACTCTAGTTCAGAAATAAAGAGATAAACAGGTAGCAGGATTCTTTTAGTTTTAGAAAAATTACCTTTTTACAAAATTACCTTTCAACCCCTAGTAATAGTTACTATTCTTAACTCTTCAGGTATGAAAGCAGAAAGTCACTAAGATCTTACAAGCTGAAGATAAGGAATAAAGAACTTAAAATGAGAGTATCAGAATAACCTAACAAAAAAACTTAATTGGCTTTGTTTGCAAAAACAGCATCAAATAAGCCAAACTTCTGCCTCATATTTGTTTATAAATGTTTGGTTTTGTCCAGGTTCAGATTCCTTCTCCACAGTGTTGTTGTTGGTTTTCTCTTCTGAGGATGTGTTAGATTTGAACTCTTAACCCCTGTAGAAGTAGGAAAAGTTATATCCACTTCCACTCCAGAATTCCTATTGCTATTTCCTTATTAGCCCTCACTTTGGTACTGACCTGGTCTATCCCAGGATGCCTGAAGCCAGTATTGAGCCATTTTGGTTATTTGTGTTTGGGAATTATTTTTTTTTAAGATTTTATTTAAAGAGAGGGGAAAAAAAGCAAAATGGAAAAAAAGGGTAGAAACAATACAGAATTTCAAAAAAATAAACAGTAAGAAATCACTAGTTGATACATTACATATTGTCTTCTTTGATATAGTTGTTCAAGCTACAAAATTAAAGCATACGAAGTGGACATTCAGACAGTGAAGCTGCAAACAGTTCTGTTCACTGATCCAACAAAAACTTAGCAACATTATTATCAATCCTACACACTTAAATATACATGTAGTTATATCCTTTAGAGCACTTTCTTTTCCTCTTTTTGCTTTTAAGTCCATTATCTGTTTAGTGATATCATGTTTCATCTTGCTCAGTGCCTTACTGATCTGTTTTGTTGTTGTTATTTACTTTTTAAATTTTTTCTTATTTATTATTATTTTATTTATTTATTTTATTTTGAAGGTAGTAAAATACAGCAGAACAAGATAGGACAAAGCCAATTGAGGCAGTGCAGTGAAATTAGTACAGAACCTCACAGCAAGTTACTGGGATAACAGCAATAGGTACAATTGTATATCTGGTTTTCTTCACAATAGTTGTTCCTTCAATCAGGTAAAGCAGTATCGAAGGAAATACTGAAATTATAAAGACAGAATATTGAACAGAGCAATACCATTGATCAGAACAGAGCAAAACAGAGATAAAAATATTTGCCTTCAAAGAGATGGCAGAAGAAAATCCCCCTTATTTGCTATATTGCATATAGTCAGACTCACAAGAGATGCTCAGCTCTCTGGCTCTCACTTGCTAGCGGGGGTTGAGGGGAATGAGATGGACGTTTGATTCTTAGCCCGCGCCCCGGCAGGCTCACAGCCGCCCACCAGAGCGGTGAGCTGGCTGCCTGTTTTCCCAGCGCCCCAAGTTCCAACATGGTGCGGATCTCAGGAAACGCTGATATGGTTCTTTCCCTCAGGCGGCCGCAGCTTGAGAGGCCACAGCCACTTACCAGAGCAGCGTGCTGGCTGTCTGTTTTCCCAGTGCCCTAAGTTTGGCAATTATTTTCTAAAGTGAATGACCAAGCACCATTCTCCTCCTCTCTCTTGGAATTCAACTGTGGGATCTCTTCCAAAAGTGGGGTTGAGGAAAGTTAGTTCAGCCTTCTGGTTTCAGTGTGATGTGGACAGATGAGAGGTTCATATGAAGTTTTCTTAGAGGATAGCCACGGTCCTCTTCACAAAGGATCATCTGTAGCCCACTGCCTCTACTTTATTATCTTTTTACTTCTGGAGTAGAATGGCTATGATGGTAGGACTCTTCCATTTCAGGCACATTATGATGCTCTGCTACACTAATGGCCTCTGTTAATTTGTGTCTTGCATTCAAATCCCTGGAATGTGAGTTAGCTAGTTGACTGTACTTAACCAAGAGAAGTGGTACCATGTAAGTTCCAGCTCTAAATCTTAAGAAGGCCTGGAAGCACTTATTTTTGCCTTTTTTGGAGATTTGAGCCTTCCTGTAAGAAATCTGGTTACCATTATAGAGACACCACATAGAGAGATCACATAGGGAATAGGAGACCACGACACTGTATAGAGAGCATGTGGGAGAGGAATTTAACAATCTTGGAGAGTCTAGCTGAGCCCAGCCCTCAGCTGACCACTAACGGAATGCAACTGTATGAATGCCTGTTAGCCAAGTGAGTTGAAGAACCACTTCTCTGTGCTTAGAATGACACATGTAGATATTCAGCATGCCAGGAGACCCAAGAGGAATGGACACACACACAAACGCATGCACGCATGCACATGTACACACTGTAACCTACATCCAGAGGATGCGGAGCACATGCCCGTTTAGTAGACTGCCTCTTGGTTGAGCTCTTTAGCTTGATTTTCTTGGTGGAGTTCATTCCTCTACTATTTCCCAGGGGACACGGTTAAGCATGTCCAAAATTCCAGATACAAGACAGTAGGCTCAAAGAGAGAGAGAGAGAGAGAGAGAGAGAGAGAGAGAGAGAGAGAGAGAGAGACTAGGGTTTACCTTTTTTCCTTGTTTCCTCCTCTAAATTTTGGTTTCCTATTTGAGCATTTTCTCTATGGCTTCACTGTGTACCACTATGAAAACAATAGCATAACCCTTGGGGTTACTTTAGATTACAGATCTAAGGGGTGGGGCGATGTTATGTGTCTTTGTGATAACCCTAGACAGGGCTCTCCTTCCAGGGCAAGTGGTTGTTCCTAGGGATGACAGTCCCTGAGATCTTCAGTTTCAGAACTTGGCTTTGCCAGCATCATCATTAGTGTTGTTGAAGGTTCTAGTTCCCCACTCCTGGGTGTGATCTAGGATCGAATCCCTTTGGATTTCTGGTAGGACGCTGCCACAACTTGAAGTGGAAGTGAGGCAAGATGCAGGACCACCCAGCACTCTCTCATGCTCTGCCTGGGGTGCTTGGTGGTCACTGCACCAGTTGAGGTCCTGAAGTAAGTGATGTGGAGCCAGGTGTCTTGCTGACCCTCAGCAGACCTGCAATATAATAAGAATATTATTTCAAACCATCGATGTTCTGATGCTTCATATAATTGGAGTCTGACCCAGCCCATCCTGTCTGACCCCTTCACCCACAGGGATCAGTCCTGCTATGGCCCGTTTGTTTCCTATTTCAGTCTCCATAGTCAAAGCTTTTGTTAGTGGGAGTCAGACTGGCCCTATTTCTACTGTCTGCTCTTCCGAATAAGTTCTTGAATGCAAAACAAACATCGAAACCCTTCAGTTAATATTTCAGGATTTCTCATACTTTGTTTCAGCCTTTTATACCCTATTTGTTTCTTACTATTCATGTGTAGACACCAAACTACAGCTGAGTTGGGCTACTGTTTATCCTATGTGTTTGGTACACATTTTTTCTCCCCCATACACAGCATAATGATTCAGAATAGGTGCTTATGAGCCAGAGAAATTGGGCCCCAATTCTGATGCTTTCAGTTCTTACTAACTGTGTGACCAGGGGCAACTCATTTACTCTTTTAGAGATAGTTTAGGCCTTGATAAGTGGGATATATAGGATCTTCCTGGCAGATCAGGGTGAGAATTAATGAGAACAAGTTTGAAATGTTTAGCACAGTTCTTGACTCACAGTGTGGCTCAAGACCTCAAAGTCCTGAGTCTCACTCATTCTCTCAGAAGGGGTCTCTGAAGTGGCCCTGCAAGGGTAGCTTAAATGCTTTGTTGTATCAGCTGTACTTTTATTGCCAACCTTCTTCTTTTTTCATCAGTAACAGCAGCTACATACCATCTCCTGTCACTGGTACCTCTTCTAGACCTCAAATTACGATCTGACATATGTCTTAGTGTTTTAGGTTTATTCTTTTACGATTTATTAGGGCTTAAGCTTCATGAGGATACAATTCACATCTGCTTCTTACTTATATATGTCTTAAAACATTCACTAGTAGGCTTAGAACTCATCCTAAGTAAGAACTGAGTGCAGATTCTGAATGATTAACGAATGGAAATTCACCACCTCTGGCCTGGGTTAACTACATCCATTTCTCCATTCGCCAGGTCCTTAGTCTCTACCCAATATATTATTAGAGGGACACAGATAAAGAGGCCAACTTTGGAGCCCCCAGTGAGCAAGATACATTACAAACATTGTCTAACTGGGTTTTCAGCGTAGCCCTTCCAGGCAAGCATTTGTTAAACTCGTGTCCAGGGCCACAGAGGTGGTAACAAGAAGAGCTGATGTGTTGGCTTCTAGAAGCCCCGCTGTTTTCATTCCATGTTTTCATTTTTGAATCAGGCCTTGTAACAAGTTTTCCAACTTTTTCTTGAGCCCTCAGGCCAACTCATTTTCTGCTCTGACTCTATTCAATAGGATGGAGATATTTTAAAATATGTGGTTCTTAAACACACTGTGATTTTTTTTTTTCTCCTTTCAAAACAGACAGAGATGCTCAGGGTGAGAGGACATAACAACTCTGAAATGAGCCTGAGAATCAGAGACAATGGGTTTGATTGACACAATCCTTACCCCAGGAACCTTACAATGTGAGCATAACTGGGATTCTTGGCTGTAAACGGAAAGTATTGAACTCGGCTAAATCCTTGAGCCATCAGACAATATTTCTGAGCAAAAGAGAAAGAGCTTTGCCAGGACATTGCCTCCAAAATCAGTATCTCCCTGGATAGTTAATGGTGCAATTAGCATTTGCTGAACTAATGGGAGTGAGGGAGACTTCTGCAGGTTGTCAAAAGGAGGGGAGGGGAGAGAGGTGGTGTAAGTTCATTGCTCTTGGCCAGGAAGTGCTGCTCATTGATTTATTTTAGTACCTGGTCACTTGTTGAGCTTGTTTCAGAGGCAGTGAGCTGAGAGGGATGTGTTGCTTTCTTGGGGCCAATCTTACGCATGGCCTTATGACTCTTAAGGGTCAAGATTTGGTTCCAAATCACCCTCAGCTCCTGCCTTTACAAACTGTCTTTGCCAGTCTTATTTTGCCTGTAAACCCTGCTTTGTATGATGGGTAGGCGCTCGTGAGTTCAAGTCTGATTTCGGTTCTAGTATAAATCGGCAACTCTCTCAACCATTAGAATTTCTGAGCAATCCATGAAAAAATTCCCAGGCAGAATTAATTTCTTATTTCTCATCTACTTGGATAATTTTCTGTAGCATTTAATAAAATGACCTCATAGGTTAATTGCTTGTGCCTCAACTGATTTTGCCATAAACACAATCTATCCATGTTTGTGTGTGACTGGCATGTATATATTAAACATTTGAATGTATATGTACACTTCTTCTGTGTATCAATAAATATTTGTTGAGTTATAATGGATTTATGGAAAGTCACTTGCACGGTCTAATTGTGACTGATTCATATATGGCTCTCTTCCAGAAACCCTTCTAAGCCCTTTCATATATCCATTCCTTTAATCCTTACACCAGTTGTATAAGGTTAATACTGTTACCTTCATTCCTTTTCTCTACATAAAGAGCCACTGTCCAAGTATCCCCTGACCCAGCCCAGAAGTCTATCTCCTGAGTCCATCTTCTCTCTACGCTCTACGGCTGTTTCATTCTGCACTAGTAGAAGCTGTCATGTGTGAGTATTTGTATCCACACCCGGAATGATGTGTTGGAATCTTAATGTGTTGGATGGTATTATGAAGGACTTTTGGGAGGTGATGAGGTCATGAGGGCAGAGACCCAGTGGACAGAATTAGCGCCCTTTTACAAGAGGTCACAGAGAGCTAGCTACCATCTACCACTATGAAGAGGCATAGTGAGGAGGTGTCAGTGAACCAGAAAACAGGCCTCCATCAGACTCTGAATCTGCTGGTGTCTTGACCTTGAGCTTCCTATGTTCTATAATGGTGAGAAACAAATTTGTCTTATTTAGAAGCTATCTGGTTTATGGTATATTTAATAACAGACTAAATGGTCTAAGACAAGGATATTAATCACAGATAGGAAAAGTATTTCTTTCAAACTTTATAATAACACCAACTATAGCAATATTACAAACATACAACCACATAAACATACACATTTCATTCATTCATTCATTCATTCATCATTCAGCCAATATTTGTTGAGGGCCAGTGTGTGGTTGACATGGTAAATATCCATGTTAGGTAGCGCATGTGTGTGTGTGCGTGCACATGTGTGCACACCTGCTTGTTTATGTGTTGGGGAATCATATATTGTTTATTTGTCCTTGAGTTGTAAACTGTTTAGGCCAATCCCAAATCCTGTTCTGGGACTACCCCTAATCCTCTCATTCTCTGATATTTTAGGAAAAAGAGAGTTAAGGTGGGAGGGGAGGCAAATGCTGAGCACTAGGCCGATACACCCCTTACACAGCAGAGTGGGGTGATGACAGTGCCACCTCAACTTTCCCTCTCATTTGATCTGTTCCTGCTTCACCCTCCCCTGCCAGAGACGTGGCCACCGTCTGTGTGTCATCACTTACCACTGGCCATTGATGACTGGGCCAGGGAAAGAAGGCAGGTGACTCAAGGTGAGCAATTCTATACAGAGGAGAAACACACTATGTTAAATTTGCTATCTGGAAGTCATGCAGAGTTGAGCCCTGGGAATCTGGTTATGTGCTGACCTAAGGAGATAACAAAGAAAGATACACTGATGCCATAGAGGAGCAGAAGTCAGAGAGATCAAATGACCTCTGAGAGGCACCAAGTAGTTGAAAAGTCCAGTTTCTCAGTTCCAGCCTCGTGAGACACACATTCAATTCTTAATTTCCTGTAATTTTGCTCATCTGATTACCCCCTCAAAAAGAACAGCAAAACCTCCAGCTACGTTTACATAACTTCAACAGATTTCTTTCCCCTGACTCCTGACTTTAACACACATTGACTCCTCATTGGCCTTTCCATGAGAAAACTGGGAGTATTCCCTCTGTTGCCTCAGAATTGTGAAGTTGGTTCCATGTGGTCATTGGCTCTGGGCGTCAGCAGAGCTCATTCTTCTGTTATAAAAGTGTGGACCATCCCAGTGTCTGTACTTCCCTTTTATCCATGAGCAGCACTGTGCAGGGGTATTTCACGGTGGTCCTGAACAACGGAAATAATATCAAGGCTACACTAAAATGACTCTACCGTTGCAGCTGCCTTGCTGGTTGCTGGAGTATTTCTACGGGCGGGAGGCATCTCAGTTCTGCTCAGGGATAATGTGTAGGGTGGTTCCCCAAATCAAAGCAAAACATGACTCTTAAAGTAGATTTTAATGGAAAATTAAACAGAAGTCCTATAAACATCCATTGGTGGGTGGGTTTGGGAACCTCTTCTCCCATTTAATTACCCGCTGCACAGAAAACCAGAAAGGTGATAGGGCTGCCCTACTTCCAGGTTGTCCTCAATTTCCTCATCTCTAACAAGGGGGACCAGGTTCTGGGTTAGATGGCCTAAAATCCCCTTTCCAGTATTATAATTAAATTGAGTGGAATCCAAACCATCACAGCAAAATCGGCAGCAAAGCTCTTCATACAAAGGTGTATTTACCTGATACCTGAGCTAAGGAACCGATGAATGATGGGGTGTAGCTAACTTTATGCACTGAGTGGCAGGGGAGTTTCAGTCTATATTTTTAAAAAGCCTCTTTGCTATTCCTTGCAAGGATTTCCCAGCAAGATAAAATTTCTACTATAAGTTCCACCAAAGTTAAGGGACCTGCTAGGAGAAATTAAGATCACCACCATGGAGAGAAAGCAGCTTCGATCAAATGAAGCAGGTCTGTGCTTTTCATGCTGAAGGTGTTTGTCACAGGCAAATTATTTTCTTCTTTCTTTCCCTTCGCCTACATTTTTAGTTTTTTAAGACTCTTTGCCTCTTAAGATCCATATAATCATATACTGTATGGTTTATCTGTGTCCCTAGGAAATTAAACTCATTCTGAGTTGAATCCATTAAACTAATCTTTAGTGCCAAGAATGGATAGCAAAAAAGGATAAAGGGAACTCCTTGGGGAAGTAATTTAATTACTATCAGAAGCAAGATTTGGTGTATATAAATGCTTACTGACTGACCACAGAAATGGAAAGCAGGCACAGATATTTTGAAGACAAGATGAAATGCTGGGTGGGTGAAAAGGAAGTGAATGCTAATTAAGCTGGGTTGAATTAATGATATTTCTCATTTAATTACGAGATAAGGTTACAGTAGTGGAATCAACTTCATTGTGTTACATGCGTAAGAGTTCAGCAGAGAATACAATAATAGGAGGTAACTAAAAAGCACTTCATGAGAACCAGAAAACCATGCAGAAAATATATAAGCATCACTTTTTGCTTTTCAGGGAGTTACTTTTATATTGGGGGTGGCAGTGGGGTTGGAACAGCTTTGGAACCAAGAGATAAAATGCCTCAATGTCTTCATTGAGGAGTGATACTGCTGGTTTCCTTTTCCTGGAAATGGCTAGATTTGTTTCCTGCAGGCTTCTGTATTTTTCAGCAAAATTAAAGAGAGAACTGACCTTTCAGGGCACTGAGAACTCAACCTGTTCACGATTGTGGACTTGGTCTCTATGTTTCATGTTTGCTGTCCTATGTAGTAGTGATGTGTGAATGCGAAAAAAAAACCCATCCATCCAACCAAAGGCCATTTGCTTTTCTATGACTAGGGTTTTGCTTCTTCAAAGTTCCACCCTCTGACTCTTATTTAACACATAAGATAACCTTAGAAGTCTGGAACATGCTTTACCATCTTTGGTAAGGAAACTGAGGCTCAGGATTTAGGTGACTTTCTCAAGTGACTTGGGAAAAGACAAAATTAAAATTTCCACAAGCAGATTTGGCTCTGTCGGTCAGCACCCATCTCTGTGGACAGGGAGAGCTTCTCTTGGGGTTGTAAGGCTCACAGCCTTGTGAATGTTATTATGCTGCATAAAGAAAACTTGTTTTGTCTTTTACACAGCTATGCTCTCGTTTTCTGCTAATGGGGTAATAAACTGTTTCCTGAAAGTCCATTCCAGGAATCATCTAACTTTAGGGTGCAAAAGAATCACTGAGCACATTTTTAAAAATTCAAATTTCTTGTTCTTATTCCAAAGCCAGAGGATCTGCATTTTGACGCCTGTCCTGGGGGCTCTGTTTCTGGTGATGTCCAGCACAGTGAAAATAGAGCTCACCTCCTTTTACCCCCTTCATGCAATGCCAAACAGAGATTCAGATAATTTGTTTTTTTTCTTGTGTTTTCATCTTTGAATTCATAATGTTTTTTGATTTCTACATGTTTTTCTCCTCTGGAATTATGACCTCACCACTGAATTGTGTAACTTTTAAAAATAACTTAATATGATAAAAACTTTTCTTAGATTCATTTTGCTTTGGACAATCCTATCAGATTTCATATGTTTCACAGACATAAACCTATAAAATCTTTTTATGATCCTTCTAGCTTGAACAGTTTTGAGCCTTCTGTAGTAATTGTCCAAAATTCAGTTACAAGATAATGATTTTCAGTTACTGTTCCACCACCACGTCTGGTAATCTCTTGGAGGTTTTCAGGTTACTCATCTCTGTAATGACACATACCTCACTGGATTGTAATGAAAACTGAGTCAGATAAGGCATGCTGACTTCATAGACTGCCCACATTAAAGGAATATCCACTGACTTAGATGCTATTAGCTTCAGACCAGACTATGGCTGCTGGCTTTTTTCAGAAGGATAATGGAGCTGAAACAGACCTGGGCTGGAAAGACTGGTATCAATCAATGCACTGTCGGCAAAACCACAGCCCCAGCCCAGGTTCCAGTGTGCACAAGGGCTCCGAATGGACTGCTTTAGGGCAAACGAGAGGACAGATGTTAGCGATACCAGCCTGGAACTCATTCCACAAGCCTGCCGTGAAGACGATGCCTGATCATTGAGAAGACAGTCTGTGGAGTGATCCCATCCGAGATTATGTACCCAGAGCTACAGAGGGGAGCTTCGTGCATCAAGGTCAGTGTGGACAAATGAACACAGTAAAGATGGAGTCTTCCCAGGCAGGAGTCTGCAGCTTTGGGAACGATAGACGGCTCTAGGAAGAAAAGCCTGGCGCTCCACATGAGGCACTGAGTACCACAGCAGTGGCAGCACAGAGCCGCTGCCTCTGGAAAGCCTGTTAGCAGAAGGGTGTTGTGCAGGGACTGAAGGAGAGAAACTATCAGCACATGAGTCAACCCTGGGGATTCTGAGAAAAAAACTGGGCGATTGGGGAGGGATGCAGAGTGCCTGGCTGCTGGGCTTTCTCCAAGCTCAGGACAGAATTTTCTCCTTATTCTTAATCTTCTTTTACACAGATTTTCTTCTTGGTTGATGGCACCAAAAATATATACCCTTAGCTGCAGTCTGTGGTCTAAATTCCAAGTTGACACACACTTCCGCCCGCACTGCTGCTGCCTTTCATGTCTCAGGGGTACCTCGGGCTCAGGGTTTCCCAAAACACAGCCACAGCCAAACCCGTCGTTTGATCCCGCTCTCGTATTCCTTGGATCAGTTTATGATTCCACATCTATTCAGTTGTACCAGTTTCTTTCTCTGTGTCCTCATTTTAGTCACTCCACTAAGCCCTCTTGGTTTTATGCCTAAATATTCATGATGCAGGCTGTGTTTCTCCACCCCGCTCGATGTGACAACCACATCTTTCACTTGGGCCACTCACTAGGGTGCCATTTGCTTCCCACATCCTCTCACTTTCCTTTGTTTTATTTTTGAACAGCTTCCAGACTGATCATTTAAAAAGGAAAATCTACATTATTGTGCTGCCCATTAGCAATGAACCCCTCAATGACCCTGCATTTTTTTTTATTAAAGAGAAATAAAAGCATGTAAAGGATAGAGATAATACAGAATTTCAAAAAAAGATAGTAAGACATCACCAGTTGATAAATTACATATTGTCCTCTTAGAAATAGTTGCTCAAGTTACAAAATTAAAGCATACAAAGTAGATATTCAAACAGTGAGACTGTAAGCAGCTACACATGCATGAGTCTCTACATGTATTTCTATCCTTTCTGTATTAGAGGGAAAAACAAAACTTAGCAAGACAAAACAAAACAAATTCCTATAAAAACATGAAACCAAAAAGTCATATAAAACCACAGTACAAGGTGATCTACAATGATTACTGTGTTGTTTCTTATTATCTTCAATAGAATTGTCTATATCATCAGGCATAATTGACTATAGCAGTATAATTGAAACATAACAATATTAGTAAAAATAAAACATTGTAGACAGTATAAAACTTCAATGGCAGGCAATAATCAAACCAGAGTGGATATTCTAATGAATCTTGTCATCTTAAGTGCAGTCGCCGATACTCTCAGACTTGATGCTATCAATCATAACAGCTTTGAATAAAATCTATCGATACAAAACAGCGATCCAACAAACCAGATTCGATTACGATCAGTCATGGTAAAACAGTGTAGGTTTTACAGAGCTTTAGATTAAGTTAATAGGAAATTAAGGATGATTACTGTACTATATCCTGTTATTTTTGGGATTACTGTCTGTGCCCTCAAATCTAGTACAGGTAGAATGACTGGAACATAATATATCTAAGCAGAGTAGTGTGAGTAATGTGGGTTTTAAATCCTGGTTCACTATTAACAATATAGTGTATCAAGGCCATCTATGTTAGAGATTCTGGCCATCCTTCTCTGCCTCATTTCTGCTATGCTATTTTTCTGTTAGTCTAGTTTTCTCCTTTATTCTACACCTGCCTGCATTGCTTTTAGGGGGGACACTACAGTCCTCAGCATGGCCGCTGTGATCACAGGTGAAGTCCATCTCGGCAGAGGCTCTTTTCCTTTGCAGTCTTCCTCCAGGTCTTTCCACAGCTTGTTGGAAGCTTCCAGCTTATTCTCAAGCCAAGAGTTTTCATCTGTGTTTGCCAAGAGACACTTTCCCCTCCATCATCTAGTTAATTCCTTGATTTACAGACCAGAGAATGCAGCATTGGAACCAAACAAAAATCCCTTGCTCTGGGCCACATTCTTTCCACACCTCGGCTTTCCCATCAGGACACTTAGAGCATCTCTTCCTCCAATGTGCGACTTCTTTTCAGGAGGGATGGTGTTGATTTTGTTCACTTTTATGTCACCAGTGCCTGGCATAGGTGACATAATTGTGGATATTTTGTAAATAGCCAGTAATTAAATAAATACGAAATTCTGACAATTTCTCCCCTAACCTGTTTCAGTAGCATGCTACCCAGTGACTTATCAAAGCCCCTTACTAACGGGACAGCTGGACGCACATGCAGGCATGTAAGATTGTTAACTAAAGAGCACATTTCTTTCCCCTAAAAGTAATTACTGGTTGCTAAATATTCAAACATACATTGAAAAAGCATCTCATTACATTATGTTAAGAAATAAATTACTATTGCTAATTGCTTCTAGTAGTTAATTACTTCTAATTATTAGTCTGAGTAATAAATTACAGCTTCTGATTTTGTTGTGGCACAGTTGGAGCATTCAAAAATGTAATTTTCTCAGTTGTTTACATCAGAATGTGTTTATGAAATTACAGAGCCATAATTACCCCAAATAACTGGTAGCAAAAAATAATAAACTTTTGATAAATTCAATTGAAATATGTCATTTCTTTGTCAGCTTATTTAGAAGATCAAGCATTAAAATGAAACAACCATGCTTGACTTTTCCAATCTCTTCAGGGAGTAACAATATGTTAAAAATTGCGATTCTTGTTTTATTTTGGTTGAATGAGAATAAACTTAGTTTCTTTTGTTATTTAAAACAAGAAAAATAAGCAGTCTTCGAATAGTGCTAAAACTTAGGTGACACTATTAGCAAACAGTTCATAGGATGAAATAAATTAGGGCTGCTTCAGAATACATTGTCAAAAATAGTAAAAACTCCACAAATATTTTACTGAGTTACAATGCATCTAAGTACACAAGCCTTCATACCCTAGCTTGAATTCATTATTTCATTTACCAGTCTTGCCAGACCAGTGACAAAATTAGGTAATCTGTGGTAAACTGACTTTAAAAAAATATTCCTACTAATTGTCACAATCATATTTCATCACTATCTGTTCTCCATGGACATCTGCCATTGTCCCTTGTGTGCTTGGCCACTTTTCAGTGGCTCCTAATATCATTATTTGTCTTGTGCAATCCCCTCCCTTTGAATGTGGGTGGGACCTGTGATTTGCTTTCATGGGTTATGGCAGAGGTGACAGGGGTGTGCATGATTATGGAACTAATTACTGAAAAGTTCAGAACCTGTCTGTCTCCCTCCCTTGCTGGAGCTGGGAAATATCCTGTGTCAAGGAACTATGATGGCTCTAGGTGATCAGCCCTCAGGTGACAATCAGAAAAAAGCTGGAGCTGTTGATCCTACAGCCACAAGGCACTGAATTCTGTCTGCCGCCTGCATGAGGTTGGAAGCAGATCCTTCTCCACTGAAGCTGAGATGAGGTATCAGCCCCAGGTGATGCAACATAGAATCCTTGTGAGAACCTAACCAGAGACCTCCACAGAGTTCTGCTTAGAGCTCTGATGCACAGAAATTGTGATACTAAATGTGTTGTTTCAAGGAGCTAAATATGTAATATTGAACTTGAGCAGGACCTGGAATTTTCTCTTTCTACTGTTCCTGATAGTTATGAATTCATCAGAGATGGATCTTCCAGGAAGATTATTAGAAGTTGCCAACAGTCCACCCCTCAAGTGCTGATATATAGTTCAGTTAACAGAGCATGGGATTTGGGACAGGAGCCCTGCTAGTCTGACCCAGGTGAAATCACCACTTTAATGAACCTAAAATGCTGGAATGTCAATAATTCCGTGAACTTAAATACTTTCTGGGTCTTCCACAAATAGCTATTAGCTTTGATTAAACCACTCAATTTCATTTTTCTCCTTCCTTACCTGTCCAATCAGGCATAATAATAACTAAGACGTTTTACAATTTTACCTACTTTATCTTATTAGATCCTCACAATTGCCAATGGCAGGTATTAATTCCATTTTCAGAAAAGAAAACTGAGGCTCACGAAGCAAAACAAACAATATGAAGTTACCTGGTAGCACAGCCAGGACTCAAACCCAGCTGAGGTGATTCCACAGCCCATGCAGTTGAGTTTTTTGTGCTACAATTCTTTCATCAGGGTGATACTCCAGTGTGGTCACAAAAAATTGGGCTTTATGTCCAGATGGATCTGGGTGTGAAACATATTTTTACTCTAGTGTATCTTCTGGAAAAGCTACTTCTCTAGACTTCAATTTGCTTGTCTAAAATGTGTGGATAATAGTAGCTATCTCATAAAATTCTTTTGATAATCAATTGAGTTTATATTGCAAAGGCCGTAGCAAGTAGTCAGAAAATGCAGCTCTATTTACTAGCATCATGAAGTCAAAATGAGTTTATATGAATAAAATATCTCTTGACTAGTATCTTGGTATGTTGTAACATTTACTGCAAATGTGTAGTCCTTAATTATTTGGAAAGTGGAGAGCTGCTTATATGATTAGTATGAATCAACACAATGACCAACTAATTAAGTAGTAGGTCCAAGAGAATTAGCCAAAGGAACAAAAAGAATAAATTACTTGACTGTCCTCAGAGCATATAAACATTTTGTAGGAAAAAATTAACAAATTTTTCATCTGGACAAGTCCCAGAGAATAGATACACACACACACACACACACACACACACACACACACACACGGACTTCTTAATGATCAATGAACACTAGAACTCACCATTTCATTTCCCTTTTTGGTTTATCATTAGTTGTTTTGGCAAAGCTTGTCAGGCAAATAATCTGGAAGGAGAAGAATTTCGAGCCAGAGTGACAACACATGAATTCAGTTTTAAAATGAAACTCTGTCTCTTAGATTGGGAAGAGCCTGCAGGGAGACCAAGCGGAAGCAGGTCCGGGAGAGGTTATTTGTAATCTAAGGAAGCTATAGGTCAGTGTGACTGCAGTGGACAGAGGAAAAGAATTGTTTCAGTTTGGATTTTTCTTTCAAGGTAGAGGCAGTAAGAGCTGCTCATGGATTTTATATGCAGAGATGAAAGAAGGGAATGGGGAGAAATGAAGGGGAGAGACAGATAAGGAGAGAAGGGGGGCAGGGACAGAGGGAAGGAGGGAGGAAGAGAAGAAAAAGGGAGAGGGGAGAGGAGAGGGAGAGAGGGAAAGAGAGAGGAGGAGGGAGAGAGAAGAATAAGCAAGAGAAAAAGGAGGAGAAGGACGGGGGAGATTGAGATCAAGGCTGACCACCGTCTGAGCTCTGGAAGGATGGAGTCGACACTCACAGAGGTGAGGTAACTGCTGGAGGGCTAGGTTGAAGTGGAGGTGAAGGTTGAACTGTAGACACGTGCACATTAAGCTTTAGACGCTTGTTAATGTTTACGTAGAGTGAACATTAGCGGCAGTAACAAGTCCGAGGCCCACAGCAGCATCTGAGTTGTCGGTGTGCACTTGAAACCCGTTACGTGGTTGGTCGGTATTTGAAATCAGGAGCCTTGAGATGCTCTCCAACAGGCTCAGGGGTAGGAAGTAGTGATGCGGCCCGGAATAAGGGGGTAGAGGTAGAAGGGCGGGAAGGGGCTGAGTCACCATTAGAGCAAACAGCTGGGGGAGCAGATCATCAAGGTGTGACTCTGGTCACCTGAGGGATGGAAGAACAGACACGGTGAGATGTGACGATTCGGGAGAAGCAGGCAGAGAGCGCATCAGGACATGGGGAAGGTTCAGGGCGCTTGTGACTGGGCAAAGCTGCGCAGTGGCACTCAGGGGGTTCACCGGGGAGCACAAATACCCTGGATTCTTCTTGTTTGTTTGTTTTTTCGGTACCGGGGATTGGACTCATGACCTCTCCCTTGCCAGGTGAGCACTTGCGCACTGAGCTGAATCCCCAGCGCGATCCCCTGAATTCTCAAAGGAAGAACATAAAAGGCAGTGAAGGTGCTGTCACAGCCTGGACAGGAAGCCTGGGCTGCGTAGGTGCAGTGGTTGATGTCACCTTGGGAAGTCTAGAAGCTTAACTAAGTAACTCAGCAGTTCACATCCCTGGGTGCAGAGGACAGGCCCTTACTGCTCTAGGATGTTGTTCATTGTGTCAACTTGAGAAGTTTAGAAGGTCAACTAAGTGACTGAGCAGTGGACCAGGGTCCTCACTTTGTAAACATCCTAAGCCTGTGATAGAGGAGGGAATGGAGACCGTGTGAGTGCTACATCCAACGCAGGGCAAGTAGCCTGCTTACACTATCAAGGAGGACAAGAGCTTCTTCTCCCATTCCGCTCTGGCTGCTTTTGCTGTCTTCTGCTGCCTTTGAAGTATTGTCTTGGTGCCAGGCCACCCTGCCTTGGAGTCAACTGATTATGGACTGAAACCTCCACAAACAGTGAGCTAAATAAACCTTTCCTTCCTTAATTTTGGGCGTCAGGTATTTTGTCTCAGCAATAAGAGAAAAGTAACTAAGACATAACTAAGAACAGGAACAAGACCATAATCCCAAAACTCTGGTCTCAAGGCTGCTCCTTACTTTTTACTGCTTAATGTTGTCCAGTCTGCAGTTAAGATAGGTAGAGAGCTGAGCACAATGTTATCAAGTGTCTTGGTCACTTTCTTCATCAGTGAGAGGCAGCACCTGAAACCTGCAAACTGGAGGGGGAGAGGTTGATTTTGGTTCACAGTTTATAAGCAGTCTCGGCCCCTAGTCCACTGGCTTCAGTGCAGGGCAGCCTGGCAGAGGGGTGTCACAGAGCAAGGGCTGCTGACTTCAGGGCAGACAGGAAGCAGAGAGAGAAGGGAGGGCGTGGGAAGGGAGATGGCCCTTTTGGGTCATGCCTGCACTGACCTGTGATAGCTCTTCCAACCGGTTCCTGCCTCCATAATACGACCAGCGCTCAAAGGCCTCATCTGTGAGCCCTTGAGTCTGGGGGACATTTTAGATCTAAACCATCACCAGGAGCTGGATTACAAGGGGGAATAATTCACAGTGGGTTGCTAGGTAAGCGCTTCTTCACATCAGCTTCACTCTCCTCGTTTGGAGGGAAGTTCAAGCCCCTCTTTGTCAAAGTTAATAGGTAACTTCAGAGGTGAGTGGCAGAGACTTTCTCTGTTCTCTTGCCTTGGGGAAGCCACCAGCAAGGGTACAGTCTCCCTAGCTGAGGTTCAAAGAGGCGATACACACAGGAAGATGGGAGAGCCTTTCCGCCCCCTCGCAGCTGGTCCCCTGCAGTGGTCGACACTAGCCGTCTCTGCCTACAACTGCTCTGATTCAGTATGGACTCTGCTCCTGCTCGAGGGCTGCAGACTTTGTGGCCTAGACCTGGGGTCAGAAAACAATGGCCTGTGGGCCAGAGTGGCTCACTGCTGGTTTCTATCAGAGGGGCTGAGTGTAATGCAGTCACATCCATTCGGTTTTTGGTGGTTTTCATGCTGAAACAGTAGACTGATGGCTTGCAATAGAGAACATGAGTCCCAAAAGCCTAAATATTTTACTGTTTAACTCTTCGCAAGAAAAAAGAACTTGCCATTTCCTGGCCAAAGTATAATCAAAACACCTGAGTTCAAGCTAGTTACCCTAAGAAGTCTCCATGAGGTATCCCCAATACCTCACGACAATAGAAGACAATAGAAGACAGAATCCTGATAGAGTTAGGGTTCCCTAGGTCAAAGTATTTGTGAATGGAGAAAAGCATTGTTTTTTTGGGAATAAGGTTTACTTGTGTTGGTGTCTTTTTTGAAAACCCAGGCCCAGCCTTAAGGTGGACACTTGTATCACTACAAAAGTCCCCTTCTCTACCGAGTCTGGCCATGTGAAATACCTGATTTAGAGATACACTGTGTCTATTCCAGGTTGCTAGGTATTGGAAGCATTTCCAAATCTCAGTGTCAACAATGTTTGTATCAATTATAAATAATATACCCGCCCTAGCGTGTGTGTGTGTGTGTGTGTGTGTGTGTGAGGGTGGCGAGAAGAACAGAGAAAAACTGAAAAACAGTTGAGTAAAGACAAAACCCAGCTGGCTTCACTATTTTTGGAACTGGAAGTATCTAAGACATCCAAATTTTGAAAAATGTTTTGTGACAGTTTGTTGGAACATGGAAAAGAGAAGAACTGAAGTGGGAATCATGTTGGTAGTATGGAGTTAGTGTTGTCATCACAAATGACTTCTGCTTCATCTTTGGTGACCCTTCCAGAAATCCGCACTGGGGGTCATTCTGAGGCTTCGTCAGTGTGCACGAGCTCGACAGGCCCTGACCATGGTCAACACTCACAGCCGCCTGGCACTCGCACTATGAATGGCAGTCAGTTCAAGCTGCACAGCTGTGGAGTTGCTTTCTTGGGGACCATGCGTCCTCTGACTGGGAGCTGTCGAGGTCAGGGGGCTCACTGGCCCCAAGAAGGGTGAATGGTTCCTCATCCGAGATGCTGAAGATGTCACTTGATCATTAGTGATGTGCTAAAAAATATCCACCGGATGATAAGACAAAGGGAGGTAGATTGGGTAATTTTTAAAATCCATTCAGGGTAATCCTCTAATCCTAAACACATTGGACACTTATCACAGCAGTTTACACATCGCAAAAACCACTGGGATGTTTGACAAGTTATCTCCTTTTCCTGAGCACAAAGCAGGAATATTTCAGTCTCCCTCAAGCCCTGAAAGATCTGGTCTCTGCCTTGCATGGCCAGCGACAGGCCAGTATTAAAGATGTCAATGTCGCAGGATGGGAGGAGCTTAGATTCCTGAGTTGCTTCATGAAGAGATGTCAACCTTTGTGTGGAACCACTGTGTGCAGAAAATAAAACTTTCCACTTTGTTCACCCCATTGAGATTTGGGGTTGTTTGTTGTAGCAGTTAGTTATCTATCACAGACCATTCCCGTTACATGGTGACATTAGATAAAAGTAATTAATCTTAGGAGAGGAAATCCTTAAGTTGAAAAACGACTTCCTATGGGACCATAAACACTAATGAACCACAATTGCATGTATCTATGTACAGACATGACGCTCAGCAAAAAACGTGAACCACACAAAAATCCATGCCATACCATACCATTCCTACAATGCTGGAAATGCAAAGAAAACTAAGTGATACATTGTTTAGTCATTCAAACACACATGGGGAAGTTGAAGAGCAAAGCAAAATTGGAGACGTTAATGCAGGGTGGGCAGCTGTAGGACTGCCAGCGGGAGAAAACAAAAATTCAAAACTCTTGGTGACATCTAAGGCTGGTTGATGGTACAATAGCATTTATTTAATATTCTCTGTAACAAATAGTTAATATATATAATTTTGTATATATTAAAAACACGAGAAAGTCACATTGGTTCATTTAACTTGCCAATTCAATCATTCATATATATATATAGTATTTAATTGTGTACAATTACACCACACACTCAGTTGTGATTTGCTCAGACGCGCTTATTACGCACAGTATAGCGCTACACATCACTACAGATTCCCAGGTGCATCACTGCAGGGGACATAGAGACAGAATCGGAGAACCTGGAGGGAGTTTGTGTGCATTAACTAATGGTCAGCTTGTCACTCCCAGCTGCACTAAGTCAGAGTGGCACCGGGAATGGAAGGCCCAGCTGAGGATTGTTGCCAACAGCACCAGAACAAAAACGAATAAACAAACCTGGAGGGGAAGATGGTGCACTGTTGATTCTCTGGGGGAAGATTGAATGCTGACTTTCCTGATGTGAACTCAGCTGTCCTCATGGTCAGAGGAGCTCAGGTCCTCGCTGTCACTGAGGATGGCTGCTGGGAGCTCTGGTCCTTGCTTTGAGCATTGCTTTCTGGCTCCGGGGCACATCCCTCAGCCTAACGGCCCAGATCCTTCATCCTGCTGGTGCAGATTTTCTGGCTTCCACCACTGACTTTTGGGCCTTCCCAGTGCAGATCCATGAAACAGACTTGCATGAGACACTGTCATGGGCTCTAGGCCTCCACCTGGACTCAAATAGGACATTTCCATGGGCTCCAGGGCCTCAGCTGGCTTCTTTGGATCCCTAGTGCGTGTGGACAGATCTCCCACACTGTTTTGCATTTGACTCTTTGGGTGAATATTATAAAATAATCTTATAAATTATGTGTCTTGTATTAACATATTTCCTCTGTAAACTCTGACTACAACAGTGACTTTTTATTTTTGTTTTGTTTTGTGTGAGACTAGGTCTCACAATATAGCCTATGCTGGCCTCAGACTTGAGGCAATCCTCCTTTCTCAGCTTCCCAAGTGCTGGGATTACACCTTTCCTGGCCTTGACGGGTTTTCCAAAATAATTTTGACAAGATATGGGTGTTTACTTACTGGCTGACACTGAAACCCAGGGCTTTATACAATGTTAATCTGGTGTTTGACCTGATTCATATTAGGGAAGTGGTCCCTGAACTGGGTGTCCGATCTGTACAGGTTAGGAGGTGAATTGTGGAGCTCTGTGCCTTTGCTTACAAGCGAGGGCACCTAAGCTAAGAGGGCTTTGCATTTGCTTTAGCCTGGAATTCAACAACTCAAGCTGGTTGCAGCATGCATGTATTTCATGCTGATTAAGAGTTCTGGTTAGCGATTTATCTATCTTTGATTAATTAAACATAGGAAAACCTATTTGTCATTAGTCTCCACTTGGAAGACTAAATTTTTCAAAGCATGAGGCCCATGGGAAGAAATTAATAAAAAGCATTTCACTAATAGAGGTTGGCGAGAAGGTTTAGAAATGGTGTATGGCATTAATTTAAATTCAGGTTTCTTTTGTATTCACCAACTCGTTCGTTCATTCGTTCATTCGTTCATTCATTCAAGCAGTATTTACTGAGGCCAAGTCTGTGCCGGACAGTTCTAAGCACTGGGAGTAGAATGGGAAGCGAAACCCGCATCCCTGCCCTCGGAGAAGCACCAGCACAGGGATCGATGCTGCTGGCAATGGGAAGAGGGGTCCCAGGGCTTGAGGTGAAAAGCACCACATGTGAGGCCAATCGATCTGCCTTGGGCTCTTCTTGGTTCTTCAGCAACTGCAGAAATTTGGGAAAGGGATTTAACTTCTTGAAGCCTCAGATTTCCCTTCTGTGAAATGAGGCAGCAGCATCAGCTTCACGGAGGCCCTGGGGAGTTTGTGCATACTTGACCCAGCACCTGTCTGTATGAAACGTAGCCTTTTAGTTCTCACGGGTCAGTTTCCAAATCTCATTTACACCCACGGGAATCCTGTCTTAGTTACTTTTTACTGGTTGCTGGGACAAAATACTCAACACCCAAAATGAAGGAAGGAAAGGTTTATTTCTTACAGTTTGTGGAGGTTTCAGTCCGTACTCAGTTGGCTCTAAGGCAGGGTGGCATGGCAGGCTGCAGTTCATGGCAGCTGCAAAGAGCAGGGCAGAAACTGGCAAGAGAGACATGCACCTTCTTTCCTGCCTTGCATCACATCCTGGCTCCACCCCTGGGCAGGTGTAGCACTCACACAACCAATCTGAGTGCTAGATAATGAACCAATCACAAATGCTAGATTTGGATGAGTTCATAATGAGGCTTGGGGGCCACTGACATAACCCATGACAAAGCCTGGCTGGGCAGTGTTTGATATTGACTTTTGAAAATTTGAAAATGGGGTCAGAGAGTGGAACAAATTCCCTTGGATGAACGTGGTCCTAGGCAGCAGAGCTGCTGAGAAGTCAGACCCAGGTGTGCTCATCACCAGGCTGGGCTGTCTGGAAGCCTCATGGGTCCTCTGTGAACCTGTGGCTGAGAAAGTGGAAAGGGAGGAGCCCTGGTCTGTCTTGCTGAGGGGTCCATGATTCTTGCCAGGCACAGATAGGGTGATGAAGTTGTCCTTGGCGGTATATCAGTACCCAGGAGCTGGTAGCCAAGTTCAAAAAATGTAATTTTTTGGATTTGGTTTTTATGAAGAAACATACAATATCTTAGCATTTCTTCATCTACTTCACAATTTAATTTGAAATGTCAGATCAGGCAGAAAAAGAGGGATTTATCTTTACACAGTGGGTGTTTAGGTTACAAAATACAATGGGCTAGGTTCTTCTGGAGTCCATTCTGACCAAGATCCATGTCTTGGCTTCCCAGCAGCTTTTGGAGCTCACCCAGAGGGCTCATGGGAAGTGTGGCTTAAAAATTGTGGCTGTAGTGAAGCCGACAGAATCTGCATATTAATAAACGTATCTACTAAAATTTCATGTGCATGGTGTTGGGGAGGAGGAGCTGCCTTTAATATTGTGATCAGTCTACTCCTGGGTGAGCCATGAGAGCTGTTTCTGCTGATTTTCATAGCTGGCAAGTTGCATTCATAATGAAAGATCTTCCGAGAGAAAAGGCACTATTTCCCACTGTTCCCAGAGGCTATTGAATCATAACACATACGATGATTGTTTCATTTATTTTTATTTTTGATTTTAAAGGGAATAAAACAAAACAATAGAATGGAACAAAATGTAACAGTGAGAACAATATTGGATTTCAAAAACAAGACAGAAGGAAATCCTCCATAGTTGCTATATTGCATATTGTTATCCTCCAAATTGATGCTCAGACTACCAGCCTTAGGCCTGCAAAGTCAATCAAATGGTGCAAGCATTAAATTGTTTTTTACTTCATATGCTATCATCTTGGCCTGTATTCCTCCAAATCAGCCAATTCCTTATGAGGAGTGGGGGTGGGGGGCGCAGGGGGTGGGCAGTGGCACTTTTTGTGTCTCTTGCCTGCAGGCTCACAGGATGGTGTAAGTTAGCTTCCTGTCCTACATGGCTGCCATTGGCTTGATGGTTGTTTGATAACCCAAAATGAGCACAGAAACATCCCAGTAGTAGAGGGTCTCTTTCCATGAAGAAGCAGGCTGAGGACAGTAGCAGGGAATAAGTGGGTGCACCAGGTGTGATATCTCTGTTTTGAGGGGAAAGAGAATGGCAAGACTACTTCAATTATGGACCCCCGGGGCCACAGCACCATTGTTCTGTGGCCTTGAGGGTGGGTGGGGAAAATGCCAGTGATGAGCTCACGTGCAGGTCTGATGAAGCTGGTGAGTCTGAGAAGGTCTGGCTTGGAAGAGTGCAGCGATGCCTATGAAAGCTACAAGCTTAGGGTAAGAAACTGGAGCCTCCTAGGACTGTAGCAAATCAATGTTCCACTTGCTTGATAAAGACAGTGAGAGCCAGAGAGGAAAGCAAGGAAGTCACTGTAGCTAGTTAGGTGTTGGTAGTGAAACCCAGCTTCTGGATTCCTAATCCAGTGCTTCCTTATTATCAAGTCCAGTTTCCCAGAAAATCCATCAGAATTTCAGAAACTTCCTTATGCCACAACTGTCCTTCTGGACCAGTCTGTGGCCAGTCAGGAGAATAGGATCATGACAGATAATTAAGGGTTATGGGCCGGCCAGGCAGAGACATGTGTGAGTGGGAGGTAGGAAGGGGAGATGAATCAACTTCATAACTGTAGGATGTCTGATTACACTAGGTCTGAGCCCAAAGTAGAAAAGTGTATGACCAGAGCCCAGGAGAGGTGCCACCCAGCGAGGCCTGTAAACCTGGAGGAGAGGCCAGCCAGGAGAACTGGGGCCACAGCAGCGGGGTTGCTGGAAGGAAGCTGGTCTAGGCCGGGAGTGCAGCGGGTGGGGTCACTGCTGGTAGTGAAGGAGCAGAATCTTTTTTTAAAATTTATTTTATTTTAAAGGTAGTAGAAATACAACAGAACAAGACAGAACAAAGCCAACTGAGACAGTGCAGTGAATTTGGTACAGAATTTCACAGCAGGTTACCAGGATAACAGTAATAGGTACCATAGTTTATCTCATTATCTTCACAATAGTTGTCTAGTCAATTAGGTACAGCAAAATCAAACCAAAGACAGAATATTATAAAATCAATCAAAAGAGAATATTGAATAGAGTAAAGCAGTTAACCATAATGAAACAAAATTGAAAACACTTGCTTTCAAAGAGAAGTTAGAGGAGCCCCCCCCCCCATATTTGCTATATTGCATACAGTCATCCTGCCAAGAGATGCTCAGACCTCTGTCCCAGTGGCTAATGGGATGGTTGGGATGTTTGATTCAAGCCTGTGCACTGGTAGGCTCACAGGAGACACTACTGGATCACTTCCTGGCTCACACTGGAGGGAGGCACTTACCAAGAGGGCAGTGGGCGAATTGCTTCTTTGTGCAGCCTCCTGGGTTCCAGCATCAAGGAGAAGAATCTTGGCCTTGACTGTTGCCTCCTATACTCTAAGATGCTGTGCTCATGTCTTCCACTGTACCACACTGCTGAGAAGCTGGTGGTGAAGAGATGTAGGGAAGGGTGGTTTGCAGGGGTCAGAGCAGGGGAGGAGAGGAAAGCACTGGGGCTGAGAAAACAGGCGAACCAGCCTCCCAGCAACCCATGTGCCGGCTCTGGAAGTTCTTTAAGGAGTTAACTTTGAACAAGCTGAAAGGACGCTTAGGATACTTAGGACAAGTTGTAGGTAGTCCTGGAGCCATGGAAGAGTTAAAAAGTTGGGCCAATAACAGTAATTGGGAAGTACCTGCGGGTCACAGAGCAGAATGGCGTGTTAGAGACTGAACAACTTTCATGTTAGACAGAGCTGCATTGGAGCTGTCAGGCCCTTTCACTCACCAGTGACGTGGCTGTGGGAAGCAGGCCAGCCACTGCGTATTCCTGTTTACTTAGCTTGGAAATGCAGATGATAAAACCTCCCTCATCGAGCTTTTTTTGATTATCAGTAGTAAGATGAATACAGAGCATTCTCACCTGTGCGTAAGACAGTGGCGAGCATGAACTAAAGTGTTCAAAGTGGAGTGGAGCATTTCAGCAGGAATTAGTGGCAGTGTGTGCTTTACTTAGACACTCAGGGTATTTTCAGCAGCTACTTGTATTAACTCACCAACCCTCACAAAACCCCAGTAGGCTGGTCCTCGTTATTACTCTCACTTAACAAACAAAGGAAGGCGATCCAAAGAGGTGAAATAACTTGCAAAAGGTCATATAGCAAGCAAGTTACCCAGCCGGGATTCAAACTCAGGCAGTGTGGCTCAAGAAGATGTGCCATGGACTTCTGTGTCTATTCCTCTCCAGATCTTAACTCAGTGAGTGTTCTATAGTCTATTTTCCACTCATCCTATGCCTCATAGGCGCTCTCATTTTTGCAGGTGTACCTTATAAAGTTATAGAAACAAGTTGAAACAATAGAAATAACCTGAAATTTAAGCGCACTTAGCAAACGGCCATGTATTGGTTGCAGTTCACTGGAGAACAGTACAATTATTATACAATGGTATTATACGTATGTAATATATATTATATAAAGTTATGTGAGGGGATTTATTGGCTTCCAGGAGCAGCAGTGGGAGTGCTCATAGTTGCCAGGTGCAGAGTGGACAGTTGTAGGACCCATAGAACAAGAGGGCTCAAGGATACAGCTCCAGTTTAAACTTGAAGGCCTGGAAGCTCCCTAGAAGGCTGCTGGTGTGAGTCCACATTGAAAGACTGAAGATACAACTGCTCAGACAGGATGAAGCCTCTCAGAAGCACCCTCAATCCCCACATCTTTCCCTTTTGCTTCATCCAGGTTACAAGCTTATTGTAGGGAACCCCCATAGCTAAGGCGGGGCTTCTCTCGGTTTGCTGGCCTATGTGTCAATCATCTTGGCAAACACCCATGCCCCGTGTACACTCAGTGTGCTTTGCCGACCTGCTAGGCATTTCTTAATCCAGCCACATCGATTTATCATGATTAATGGTTACAACCTGCGAGATAAAATCCCACCTCATCAGATCTGCACGAAGCCAGCAGTCAGGAAGTGGTGTGGAGGAACAGGTGTGGGAAATTCTTCACTCCCTTTTGAGCTGAAGCCTTATCCCTAGCACATGTGTTTATCTGCCATCTGAGTGAATTTTTCATCTGTGTCCACAACGTGCACGTCACTGTCATCATGTTCATCACCATTTCTGCACTTTTCCCATCGCAATTGCGTGGACAATTGCATTAGTGTTCAGCACTTCTGTGCCAGCGTCTAATTTATTTATATTTGGATGGTGAAGTTTTATCATCCTCCATCAGATTTGGAAGGACCTTGCTCTTACTACCGATGAAACCTTCAAAGTCTTTATCTTCAGGTTCTTTCCCCAGTGTCTTTACAGTCCAAACCCCATGCCAGGCATTTGTGAGCACTGATGACTTAGCCGCTTTACAAGCATTAGCTACAGGAGGAATGGAATCCTCAGTTCTTTAAGCTTGTCTATATTGTTGGGGCCTCTGATAACTGCAGTTAAAGGTGGAAGGGGAGAGAGAGAGAGAGAGAGAGAGAGAGAGAGAGAGAGAGAGAGAAAGAAATTTTTGCTTGCTTTCCATAAAGTAAAATTTCGTGGCACATGTGTTATATTACAGATGTAACACTGAACAGGAAGCCAAATGCTGAAACATTATTTTTGCCCTAAACTTTTCAGGAGAAGGATGTTTAAAACAGTGGTCACGAATAACCAGTTTTTTTCAGTCCAGGTCACCCGATGGCTGAGAACCGTGGGTGCATAGTGAGTTTTGAATCTATCAACAGGTATTTATTTGCTCATTCACTTTCTCACTTGCATAACAATGACAGATAGGTTTCACACGTAACTTACGTGTAAGAACCTTGGCACTTGCCCATCCTGGTCACCTGACTGTCTCCTGTAGAACCCTGACATCTAAGAGCAGTCAGTCACCCGGGACTCTGAGGTCTTAACACTTGCTGGGATTCACTCTCCAGCCATTGCTGTGACTTTAGGAGCACAGCACGTGGGTAGAGCTATTTCACTAGCATTTGCAAATTTGTTCAGGATTAAGGTTTCTATCAGATTCGAGCCTAGCACATTTATCCATGCGGTGCTCGGCTGCTTCATGATTAACAGAAACATTTTCTGCACTGATTTTCAAATATCGTACACTGTAATACTTGTTAAGATTCTGCAGGCAGCTTTCTGAATGTTGATACTCACCTTCGGTCTTCACGCCCTAGCAGAGGGGCTGCTCGCTACTCCACGCTTCACTATGAGCAGATAGATCATTGACACACATTCGCTTTGTTGCTTTCAATTCCAATAAACCCCAAACTGAGATATCAACATTTTCCCAGTGCAATGTTTCACTCATTTTTCTTTAGGCTTTGATTATTATTGTTAATATAAAAGAATAAATTGTCTTTTAGTTTTATCAAATGGTATATGGTAGCGGTTTCCACACTGTATTCTGTGGGAAGATGGTCTCACAGACATATCATTGTTTCTTCATTAACTCCTCTTTCTATGCTATTCATGCAAATAATACTTCTTTCTCTTACTGTCTCTGTTATTCAGGGGCATCTTGACTTTTTATTTGACATTTCCAGGCTGCAATTAAGTACTGCAAAAGCCTCGCAGTGTAGCAAAACATTAGCTCTCAGCAGGGGCACGTGTAGCTGGGGTGAGTGAGGCAAAACAGGAGGGTCTTGTACTGTGGTCAAGTATGATTTGGGACTAAACTTGCACATTAGCACTAGATTTTTAGGGTTTTTTGATTCTGGAATTAAGGGTGAAGGATTATGAGTAATGTCTTCATTGGCAAATCTGGAAATTAAGAGCCTAATAAGACCCACTTTGGACTTTTGATCCCAGGACTATAAGTAAGTTGGTTTAAATCATTGTATTTGCAGTAATTTAGGACAGTCATTAAAAAAATACTACATAGGGTACTAGGATACTTTCATAGGATCCTGTCACCAAAGACTTTCAGAGTAGGGAAAGAGCCAGTCAAAATCTCCACGGAATAACAGCCTTTGAGGTTGCTCTCAGTCATGGCGGCAGACAGAGGGCTTTCTAGTGTGATCAAAGACTTGGGCAGATTCGTTGAGTGCAGAGGGCAAGTCAGCAGCTGCCTGGGTGCCATCCATTAAAGGGGCTTGACCCCTCCTCCCGCTGCTTTGAGACTTTTAGTTACTGTGCCGCTGGGAGCAGAAAGCTCGGAATACATTGCAGTCAGAGATCTTGAATCATCTGGCTCTTTTTCCTTGCCCTCGGGATGAATTTTATGCACACTCCAGAGGCCTGCATTAGCTGTTCCACTGTTGGTCTTAGTTTCTGTGTCAGCTTCCTGAATGACCTTGGGCAAATCACCAATCATTTCCTGCTCTCCTGGGTTTTGCTTTCTTCTTTAAGAAGATAGAAATATTTGTCTGAAGTTCTCCTAGGATAAGTTAGGAGCTGCCTATGAAAGGCTTTCAACTTTTCTACAGAGTGATTCTCAACTTCTTTAGGAGGTAGAGCATTTGGGAGGCATGGAACGCTTTGAGAACACCATGAAATACTACATAATTAACTCTGGGATACGCTCACTTCCTGACAATATGGCAATCTGTGTGTAAAGAGAAAATCACAACCTCAAGTACACTTGACCATGAAAAGAGCAAGCAGTTGGTCTCCATGACTGGCTGCTTTTGAGTTTTTCTGGTAATATTTGTCTGCCGCTTGTTCACTTATTTTTCATCTGCCAGTACTTTAGGTAGCAGATGTCTAAAATTTAAGAAAGATGTATCTGGGAAGAAAACTTAAAACTGGAAAAAAATGTGATTTAAAACTATTTTTTCCTTTGATTTCATGGCAGAATAGCTCAGTCAAGCCTACCGAGACCTGGCGGGGATGCTGGAGAACTCTCGTTCAGAGAGTTCATTACAAGATTCCTGAGGGGAAAAGCCCCTTTCCCATTTCCCTTTGTATTCTTGAACATATTTAAATTGTGTTGTCTCTTTTTACTGCATAATAATAGCTAATACTTACTGAATACAACTGCTTTTTCAGACACCGTACTTAGACTTGAATGCATGTATTGGGATATTAATATTGGCGTCCTCATCTTACAGGTAGCACAATGAATCTCACAAAGGGTATATTCAAGGTCAGATAGTGGGAGAGCCAAGATTCAAACCTCAGGCTTGATTCTACAGCTTGATCTCAGAGGACTGAACCATTTCTCTGTTCCATAATCTTAAACCTGTTTCTCAATCCCGAAGCCCCTCTCTGTTTCTACTTCCAACTCCAGGAAGTACTGGCTTCTCCAGGTGTGAAGTCCTCAAGGGTTTTATTCTGTGCTTTCTGTCCTCAAAGAGCTTGACACCTCTAGGTTGGTCCCCTGGCAGCTACTGGGTACCTGAATACTCTCTGACACTATGGGTCATGCTATGACCTGGAAAACAGACTGAGAAGCAGAGATAGGAGTAGCTTTTGCTGTAGGGAGCCCCTCTGGCTCTTTACTTCGTTAACTTGATTTCAGCTCACACATCAACTTCTCAGAGTCCCTGATCCTACCATCTGACGAATGTCTTTCTTTCTCCAGATGCCTCTCTGTCTTATTTTTCCATCCTTTACCAGAAAGTGCTTGCTTACTTTCCTGCCTGTTGTCTGATCCTTCTCTCTGAGAATGAAAACACCAGCTAGCCGTGCACCTCAGTGCCTACAGAAGTGATTGGCTTATGAAGTAACTTGTGGAAGAAATACAAAGATACTCTGAAATGTTTTGGAGAATTTCTTCACTCACTAAATATTGAGCATGTGCTTTCTGTTGGACATTGTTCTGTCAGCATTATTATGGTGAGCAGCATGAAACAAATTAATTTTGTAAAAAATATTGAGTCTATAAGTTCAGATAATAATCTGTCCATTTGATCAAAATTTAGGTAACTCTATATCTTGGTTTGCCTTTCTCCATACTCCTGTCCTGACACAAGTATCAAAAATACCCTGCCACTATGAAACATACTGTGTTTTAGATGAATTGTGTGGTCACCCTAGTCCAACTTGATGTATTAATACAGTACGAGCTAGGAGACAAGTAAAGTCCTGGTGTGCATGCTCCATTGTGGACAGTATTCACCATAGGGTGCTGTGGGTGATGAGAAGACTCCTGGCATGGTGGAGTCTGGACCTCAACTGCAAATTGTCCCTTTCACTCCCGGGCAACTCTTGTCTTATATTTCTGCAGAAAATTGAGCCTTTCCCAGAGCCCTCGTGTAAACCTGCTCCATCCATCTGAATGGCCCATCTTGGTCATGTCCTCTGCATCCACCCTTGAGAAAAGGTGAGGTGGAATGGGCTGAGGTGTGGGTTACACTTTCCCTGCCAAGGGCCTGGGAGAACCGAAGTTTCAGAAATGGAAATCAAGGAATTTCTCCAAGGGGAGAATGCTCACAATAAGGGCAGGGAACCCACGGCACCTTCCGCACCGTGTCCGTGCGTTTCTGAGTGTCCTCAGAGGCAGGAGCCTATGTTTTGGGACTGTTCAGTTATCTCGCTGAACTTGAGTGACTTCAATCGAGCAGTTATGTATCTGGAAACCTATTTCTCAGGCTCCTGTTTTGTAGATCTCAGTGAAGCTTCATTCTTCTGTCCTGTCACCGCGCTGAGTTACTCCCTTCCTGTCCTCACAAGCACACGGCCGGCGCACACAGCACAGTATACTCACCCACACTGATTCCCTTAGTCAGGACACTGCCGTGTCCGAGCTTTGGGTTCTGTGCTGAATAGAGCTGTGAGCGGGTGTGAGTCACGTAATGTGGCCCTTGTAGAAACTCTCTCTGCACATGAGGCAAATGGTTTTTAAACATTTGAATGATTTACTCAAACTCAGTCTCTAAAGCCTATGCTTGACTGGGTGGTGCACGCCCATAGTCCCAGCACTTGGGAGGCTGAGGCAGGAGGATCTACATGAGTTTGAGGTCATCCTGGGCTACGAAATGAGTTCAAAGCTACCCTGAACTACATAGTGAGATGCTGCCTCAAAGGAAAAAAAAAAAAAAAAAAAAAACAAATTCTATGCTGTTTTACTTAACCAGCCTAGATAACTCAAAGAAGTTTGCTTACTAAGTGTTCTCACACCCACCATATCTGGAATGAGTTCATCCCCAAGTCCTCTCTATGTCTTTAAGTAAACATTCTACGGAAGCCTTGCGATTTATAATAAGGCGCTCTCAGGTTTTGTTTTGCATCTAGACAGATTAACCAAAAGCAGGTTAAAAAAATCAGTGTGTAACATCTGTAACATGTATAGCCTTAGGCGAAGAGGAAATCTGTTGACATGATTTCGTCTGTGAAAATGTTTGCTGGCACTGGAATCCATGAATTTTTCTTGTGTTTCTTTGTTCCCATTCTTAGCCATTTTCTGATTCCAAAACCAAAGACAAAAAGAGATCTGAGAGTTTAGAATAGTGGCTCTTGAAGTGTAGTGCTCTTAATAACCATTTTGGGTGCTTGTTAGAATACAAATTTCTAGCCTTCATTCCAGGAGGTTCTGATTCAATAAGTATCTGAAATCTGCATTTTAAATAAGCCCCCTGGTGACTGTGATGTGAAGCTTCTACAAACATGATTTAAGAAATAGGGGTTTGAAATACGATTTTCCAATACAAATGAGACAAGGCACTGTCCTTTTCAGCATACATTTAATATTTATTGAATAATAGATGCTAATAATGGGAAGTCCTGGGAATGCATGTCTTTTGCATTTCCAGAACAATCTGTCATTTTCTTGTCGTGTTCACAGCGGTGATGGTTTGGAAGAAATATTCCTTTGAAAAGCAGACAACGGCAAAGGCCAGTGGCAGGAAAAGTGCAAGGTTCCAGAAGAGGTCTCTCCCTCTGAGCTCTCCACTGGGAGGACGGAGCAGACAGCATCCCGGGAAGCTGTTTTAGCACTGTGCAGCACTGACTGCGGAGAGTACGTGGGCTGACATCAGCAGAGAGGAGGTGGAGGATGTTCTGATGCGTCAACAATGCATCCCTCTGCTTTCTTATTTCCCTGTGAGGCCAGGAGGCAGCGATCCTCCTTCTAAAGAGAGCAAAACAAGCAAAACAGCCATGGCTACAAGACAGGAAAGGAACAAACATTCATGTGTATTTCGAGTCTTCTCTGTGATGCCTGGGAAAATCGAGGCTCAGCTGGGTAAAGTGGCCTCCCACGATCATGCAGTCTTTGCTCACAGTTTTCTCTTATTGCTGAAAGTCACCCAGAAAGTAAGGAGGCCTTGAGACAGAGCTTCTTGTTCCCCGTCACGGGCTCCAGGTCTTCAGCTGGACTCGTGCAGGACACTGCCATGGGATCCAGGCCCTCAGCTGGATTCTTTGGGTCTCTGTACTTGGATAAATCTCCCACAATCTTCTGCATTTGACTCTTTGGGTGAACGCTATAAAATATTCCCATGAATTATATGTCCTGTGTTAAATCTTACCCCTTGTAAGCCCTGACCACAACAATGATCATCTCTCAACAGTGAGAGATTGTGAAGGTTATGAGCTCCTCTACAGGAAGGAGGAGAAAGCAGTGGAGGAATCTCTCCCTTCAAATGAGATGACCAAGATGTGTGAAATGTGGGGAACAAAGCTTTGTAGAAATCACCATCCTAGAATAGGGCTGTGGCAGTGCAGGCTGTGTTTAATGTGTTTAATGATAATGTGGTGTCACATTTCTGCAAAATTCTCAAAAGGAGACAGAAGTGCGCATCATTGGACAGACGCCTTGTTAACCCTGCATGGGGAAAAGATCCTGTTGAGTCACTAACTAACAATGATTTCCTTAGTGATAGTGAAAGTCATCCCTCACAATAACCCTCCTATCTCTCGTCTCCCTCACGCCAGCCACAATAGTTTTCAGAACAGAGATTATTTTTTTTTGTGTGTTTTGTATTGTTTATTATTTTGTATTATTTACAGTGTTTAATAATGTTTATATAAATATTTTTGTTTCTATTAATTCTTATAGGGAAATTCATTTTGATATACAAGTGCTTTGGATAATAAATATGTTTCCAAGTGAATTATACTCACAAGTCAAGCTTTTGTTGTATTTTAAATTTTGCTTTGCATAAGAAGTAGCCACATTTAAAAATATTTTGTTTATGAAAGAATGTAGCAATATCATGTAAAGAACCCAACATACTTACGTTACCTCTCAGCGTCTTTACCTTTTCCAAACTTCATCTAAGTGTATGTCTGTGTAGACATACTTTACAGTGAAGCTATTTTGGTAACTACAATTTATTCTTATAATTATTTGAAAATAACTCATTCTAGGACACTGGCTAGATTTTTTCTGATTATTCTTAGTTGATTGAATTTTATGAAATAGAAGAAGAAGGTGTAGAGACACTATTTTGCAGGACTTTCATTTCATTCTTGAAAATATGCACCTTTCTTTTTATATTTGGACAATAGTTGGTCTGAATATTTGTTTTTCCTACGATGAAGTACTACACAGATATCATTTCTGAAGACTGAAGGCAAAGAAGACTTCGGTCAGCCTGATAGTTTGACGTGGTTGCTTCCAGGGAACAGAATAGAAATCCTAGAAGGACAGTCAGGCACCCACACTCCTCCGTTCCTACTCAGAGGTGCTGAGAGTGTTCACAGGAGACAGGAGATGCTCTCAGTAAGGGATGCTGGGGAAACTGAGTAGCTATCTGCAGAAGGATGACCCTGAGCCTCTCTCACTGGTCTGAAAATCTACTAGAAGTGGATTAAAGGCTTAAATATAAAATGATTGGATGATATCAAACAAAACCCTTCACAGCAAAGGAAACATTCAATAATGTGATGAAACCACTTACAGAATGGGAGAAAACATCTGTAAACTATGTGGTAGAATATCTACAGTAAATGAGGAACCCAATAGCAAAGATCAAATAATTTGATCAAAAATGGATGATAGAGCTAAGTAGATATTCTTCAAGAGAAGACATACAAATTATCCATGGGAAAAGAAGAAATGTGCTATATCACTACTTATGAGCTTAAATTCAAAACAAAGCCGCAATGGGATGTTGCTTCATGGCAGTAAGAATGCTTTTTTATCCAAAAGATAAAAGATAACAAACACTGGTAGAGAACAGGGAACCCTTCCACAAAGTGGGTGGAAGTGTAAATTAGTCCAGTCAAACTAATTAGCACACATAAACAGTGTGGAGTTTCTTCAAAAAATTAGGACTAGAACTTATGCATAACATAGTAGTACCACTGTTTGGTTTATACTCGAAGAAAATGAAACCAATATGTGAAAGAGCGTTTGCAATCCTGCTTATTGCAATGTTATTCACAATAACCAAAAAAGAGAAACAACCTAAGCATCCATAAATAGGTGAATGGACAAAGCCAATGTGCTATGAATACACAATGGACGAGAAAGGAAAGAATGGAATCCTGGCATGGGGGCAACATAGACAGGACTGGAAGGTGCTATGTTAAGTCAAAAAATCCAGGTACAGAAAGACCAATGCAGGAGACCTCTCCCGTGGGTGCAGTGTAGGCAAGCTGGTCTCCTGGAAGTCAGAGTGGTTACCAGATCTAAGGGGAGTGGGAAGGGAATGGGAAAAGTCCAATAACAGGTACTAAAGTCCAGTTAGACAGGAGAAGTAGGTTCTTGTGTTCTGATGCATAGTAGAACGGCTGCAGTTAATACAGTATTCCATGTATTTTTTAAAATATTTTAAATATTTTCAACATGAAGAAATGATAAATGTTTAAGGAAATCGATAGTCTTGTCTGATTTGAACCATCACAGGTTACCTCATAAATATGTACAAATCATATGCATCAAAAAATGAAAATCAATTTGACTATTAGATGATGTTTGAGCTAGCATTTTACTTTCTCCTCTATCTCTGGTTGATTAATTCTTGATCATAAAATAATTTATAAAGAAAAAATAGTAAACACTTCTTTTTATTTGGTTATCTGAAGAAAGCTTCCTCTTTTTCTTCCTTCTAATCAGATTTTAGTAGAGTACTTTATATATACGTAATGACCACATTCATTATAGGGAATTTGTACTTGTATGTGATATAACTTTCTTTTTTTCCAATTCCCCTCCCCTCCCTCAACGCTTTCTCTCCATGCCACTTACAAAAACTTTGTTTGCTTTGTCTCTTTCTTGTCCCATTTTTAAAGCTTTTTCCTTTTTCCTGTCTGCCTTCTCCCTTTAATGCCTCCTCTTTTGAACATTTTTCTCCCTATTTTACAATACTTTTTGGTCCTTATTTACACTTTCAGTTTCTCACATGAGAGAAGCAGTGTGGTATTTACACATGAGTCTGATTTATTTCACTTAAGAGCATGGTCTGAAGGTGCATCCATCTATCTAGAAATGTCTCAAACTTATCCTTCTTCATGGCAGAGTAGTACTCCATTGTGTAACAAAGCCACAATTTATCTATTCAGTTTTGCCTGTGCTATGCTGATTTTATCACAGCAGTTTTGTTGTATAATTCCAAGTCAGGCATTGTAACCCTTCTATCTTGCCTTTGCTGCCCAGAATTGTGTTTGTTATTCTAGGCCTCTTCTGTTTCCAAATGAATTTTAGGAATTTTTTTTTTCTGAATCTGTGAAGCATGCTAATGGTATTTTGCTGGGGATTGTATTAAATCTATGTAATGGTTTTGAGAGTATGGCCATTTTCACAATGTTGGTCCTTACTATCCATGAGCAAAGAATAGCTTTCATTTTCTGAGATCCTCTTTGATCTTTTTTTCAGAGTACTGTAACGTTCGGTATATACATTACAATGATTCTTTTTTTTTTTTATCGGTACCAGGGATTGTACTCACAACCACATGCTTGCAAGGCAGGTGCTTATGCTGCTGAGCTAAATCCCCAGCCCTAGAATGATTCTTATTTCATTTTTTTGGATGTTGTGAAAGATACTGTTTCCCTAATTTCTCTCTCAGTGAACTTGTTGTTTGTGTACAGGAAAGCTATTGATTTTTGAGTGTTGACATTGTATTCAGCTATGCTGCTGAATTTATTTATTAAATCTACCAGTCTTTTTGTGGAGTTTTTGGGGTCTTCTATATAGAATATCATGTCATCTGTAAATAATGATAATTTAACTTCTTCCTTTCCTATTCTTAATCCTTTTATATCTCTCTCTTGTCTAATTGCCTTGGATAATGTTTCCAGAACTATCTGAATAGGAATGGTGGTAGTGGACATTCTTGTCTTTTTTTCTAATTTTAGAGTGAAAGATTTCAATTTTTGTCCATTTAATGTGATGCTGGCTGTTTGTTGTATATGGCTTTTATCAGATTGAGGTAAAAACCATTTTTCTGATTTTCTGTAGGTTTTTTTTTTCATGAATGAGTGTTGGACTTTATCAAAAGATTTTTCTGCATCTGTTGAGATTATCATGTGATTTTTTTGCCTTTGTCTTTGTTGCTATGGTGTATTAATTTATTGATTTGCATATGTTCACCCACCCCTGCATTCCGGGAATGAAGCCGCCTTGGTTGTGGTATATAATCTTCTTGATGATTTGCTGCATCCTGTATGCTAGTATTTTACTGGGATTTTGTATCTATGTACTAGGGAGACTGGCCTGTTCTCTTTTTTGGTTGGGTCTTTTTCTAGTTTCAGTATTGGGATAATACTTTCCTCTAGGAAATGAATTAGAAAGAATTGCTTCCTTTTCAGTTTTGTTAGAGCATTTAAGAAGTATCAGCATTAAATCTCTAAATTTCTCATGGAATTCAGCTATGAATCCATCAGGTCCTGGGTTTTTTTTTTGTTGCTATGTTTTTAATTATGTTTTTAATTTCATAACATATTGAGTTATTTGGAAGTTTTACATCATCTTGATTCAGTTTTAGTAATTAATATGTTTCTAGGAATCTCCATTTCTTCTGTTTTCCATTCTATGTGAGTAAAGATTTTTGAAGTAGGTATTGATGAGCTTCTGAATTTCCACAGGATCTGTGATGATCTCATGATTTTCATTTCTTATAGCTTGAATTTGAGTTTTTTCTTTCTTTTTTTGTTAAATTTGGCAGGGGTTTACCAATTTTGCTTTTTATTTCAAAGAAACAACTCTTTGATACATTACTTCTTTGTATTGTTTTCTTAGTCTCCATTGCATTAATTTCTGCTCTGATTTTTACACTTTCCTCCTTTGTATGGGTCTTGAGCTTGCCTTGTGCTTCTTGTTGTAGAAGTCTGAGGTGCAGTGTTTATTTATTTGTGCTCATTCTCTTTTCCTGATGTGAGAATTCATCGCTATAAATGTCCCTCTTAGGACTGTTTTCACTTGTTCCTTAAGTGCAGTTATGCTGTATCTGCATTCTAGTTTAGTTATAGATATTGTTTAATTCTTCTTTAATTTTATGTGTGACCCATTGTTTTTTTGGGAGGGTATTATTTAATTTCCACGTGTTTATGGAATTTTTACAGTTTCCTTTGCCATTGATTTCCAGTTTTATTGCACTATTATCAGATAATATGCATGGGATAATATCAATTTATTTGCATTTACATAAGCATGTTCTGTGGGCTAGTATATGGTCTATTTTAGAGAAGGTCCCATGTGCTGCTGGGAAGAATGCGTATTCTAATGATATTAAGTGGAATGCTCTGAAAACATCTACTAAGTCCATTTGTTCACAGGTTTGGTTCAGTTCTGACATTTCTTTGTTGATTTTCTGTGTAGTTGATCTATCTCTTTTTGACAATGGAGTATTAAAGTCTCTTGTTATAACTGTGTCATTGCTTATTTGATTTTTCATGCCTATTAATAATTGTCTTACATAGTTGGGTGCTCTCATTTCTAGTGCATATATATTTATGACTATTATCTCTTCCTCTTCAAGTTTTCCCCTAACAAGTGTTAAGTGACCTTCTTTGTCTCTTTTGATCACTCTTGGTTTGGAGTTCACATTGTCTACCAACAGAATAGCTACCCTTGCTTGTTTCTGGGTTCCTGTTGCATGGAGTATTGTTTTCCATCCTTTGACTTTCAGTCTATGAGTTTCTTTTTGAGTTAAGTGTGTTTGTTGAATGCAGCATGTTGTTGGATGTTGTTTCTTGATCCATTCTGCCAGTCTATTTCTTTTAATTGGTGAATTGGGGCCATTTACATTGATGGCTATAACTGATATGTATTGGCTTATCTTTGCCATGTTATTTTCCTGTTGGTCCCTTCCTTTCCTCCTCTGTTTAATAGCTTGTCCTGGGTGGTGGTTTCTTTTTGTAGCTGTTGTTTCAGAGGCAAAGTGGGGGAGACCCTGCAAGAGACCCCACCTAGGCACTGTTTTTCCATGGGAGTTGGAGAAGAGTCAGATAGTAGAGGGGAGAGAAGGATTATCTAATCCAGAGCTCTGGGGTTAAAAATTGTTACCCAGTTGATGCTTCCAAATTGTCTCCTTTGTCATTTGGCTCAGGTGCACAGAAGGAGCAGAAAGGTAGTGGAGTCTTTTTCACCCTGAGACAAGGTTGGAGGTGGTGATGTACATCAGGAAGGGCCGGACATGCAATGTCCTTTTGCCTGTGCACCTGACCCAGAACTAATGTGCGTAACAACCTTCTATACGCATGTCCCCATCCTTCAGCCTGTGCCGTCTCCCCTTTCAGAGAATATGTGTCATTTTATCATTAGGTCAAAGTAAATCCGTAAGGTACCTATGCTGCCCAGGTAATGTGATGCATGCAAACCAAACTAAAATAACCTGGATTGTCTTCTGCTTGAGTAAGCTCCACAGAAGACAAGAAACTGTAGTGACCCGTGGTCACTTTGGTTCCTCCTATCACCTCAGCAGGACCGGGTCTTCTCAGCTTTTGGGCCTTCCCCGTAGGTCTTTGTGGCAGGAGACTTTGGATGGTAAAAGAAATATGGAGTAAAGAATCCACTATATGAAACAAACAAACAAACAAACAAACAAACAAACAAAAAACAGAAAAGGAAATCTCAGCTTAAATTCAGCTAGGAACTTCTGATGAAGCAGCAGTCGTTCTGAGTGCTGAGCTCTGCTGGCTCCTCTCCAAGCTGTCTCCCGGTCGGTCTCCTCCTCCTGTGGGATGGCCGGGGGTGCTCCACTCACCAGCCACGCAGTCCACGGCACCCACTCCTTCCTTTCACTGCTGCACCTCTCCGTGGACAGTAGTCACCCTGCGTCTGCAGGTTCAAACCCCTCCTTCCTCGCTGTGAGTTGCAACTCAGGGAGAAGTCACCACCCATGCCTCCTTCTTCATTAAAGTCTCTCCCTTTGCTCTCCGTGTGGGCTTCATTTCTCACTTCTAGGTCCAGAGGACCATTTCTCTCCTTCTCCTCTTCCTCACGTTGCTATAGTCCAGCATCTGGACGTAAGTCTGGAAAGGCTGTTTCTCTGCTGTTTACCTCTCCGCGAGCCTCTGGAAGTCGCCTTGCTTAGCCCTTACACGCTCTTCAGTTCTCAGCACAGCCCTCTGAATGGTTCCTATTCTTTTCATTTTAGAGGAGGGGATTTTGGATTAGCGCATTCACTATGTGACCTGAGCAAGGACACACTGAAGGACTGAGAGCATTGCACACCTGCTCCTCTAGACCAGGCGTTCTCAGAACACTTTCTCTTTTTGAAAAATCTATTAACCACATTAAGTTATGCTTGGTGTGTAACATTTCCTAAAGTTTCCCCGAGATGTATGCCTTTTCCCCTGCTATAATCTAGCTTTCTTTACTTCTGAATTATTTTCTGCTTTTAGCAATTACTTTTCTCGGCATACGCTCAGAGCCATTAGCCCTCACCTAGGCTCCAGACCTAGTGTGTTCATTCCTTTAAGTTCAGTTTCATTTATCAGAAAAAGGGGTAGAAACAGTACAGAATCTCAGAAAAAAAAGCAGTAAGAAATCACTAGTTGATAAATTACATATTGTCTTCTTAGACCTAGTTGTTAAAGTTACAAAATTAAAGCATACAAAGTGGACATTCAAACAGTGAGACTGCAAAGAAGTTCAATGATCCAGTAACAACTTAGCAACATGGTTATCAATCCTACACACTCAAACATACATGCAGCCATATCCTCTAGAGCACTTTCTTTTCTTCTTTTTACTTTTTA